>APFE031684897.1:25839-39452 GCA_000404065.3 Pinus taeda | reverse complement strand
AATCCGGCCTATCATAGTAAATCAAAGCATATTCCAATTAAGTACCATTTTGTAAGACAAGTTATCACTGAAAGAGGAGTCTCTCTCGAAAAGGTGCATACAAAGGAGAACTGTGCAGACATGTTCACGAAACCAGTTTTCTTGGAGAAGCTATGCTGGTGTTTGGCTTCTCTTGGCTTGCAGAAAAGATAAAATAATAATAACAAGGCGAATTGTTGTCAAGGTGGATATTGTTGAGATTTTCTGTTTGAGTCAAATAGGTAAAAATCTCTGAAGGATGACAACAATAGGGATTCAGTTCCTAGATTAGCTCCAGGTTGTTGGGAGGGAGTTAATGCCTCCTATATTTGATGTGAGGGATTTATGGGGCTGTTAGATTCTCTATGCTATATAACAGGCAATCATTCGGATGATTTGCTAAGAGAGTGTGAGGATTTCTTGATGTAATCTCCTATTTGATTAATATATTCGTGATGACTATGTTTGGTGGACGTAGCCGAGATTGGTTGGCTGAACCACGTTAAATTGTGTTTATGTGCTTCTGCTGTGTGTTTAATTTTTTGTTTGTTGTTCACCTGATCCAACACAAGCTGTATGGAAACCGATTTATTTCTAACCCCTAAAGGAAATGTCCATTTCCTATTGGAAAGTTAGCCCCATTATTTATGAAATCGAAGGGAATGTTTATGTAGGTGAATAGATTCTAATGAAAATTTTTAGTTGATTAGAGGAAGCCACCATAACTTGGATATAGACCAAGAAACCATCCAAAATAGATAAATCTTAGAACTTCAAATCCATTGTAGGATTTGCTCCATGGGAGGGATTGGGTATTTTTTTCTCTTAGAATATTTATTTAGGTTCTTGATGACAACACAAATATTGATGCGTTTGTTCTTCTTTGTCACTGGGAATAAATTCACAAACCCATTGGATATGAAAAAAAGGATACTTTTAGCTGCTAAGAGTTTATATAACTTTCTTTTCACAGTTGGTTCTCAATTGGGATGAATTTTCCGCAAATTTTGTTGAAAGACCTTGGTCTAAGGTTTTGTTGGAATAATATAATGTATGACATTATGATCGAAAGTTTTAAGGTACCCATATTTCGACAAAAATATGTCTTTGTATTACTTGAACAAACATTTAAGATATGCCATTTCTTGAGGGATGTAATTAGTTCGCGAGTTTATGTTCAGAGGGTTCATTTTTGTTCCCAAATTTATGACTTCATACTGCATGTCTGAACTATCAATTTCAAAACTAACCACTTTTTTAAATCTTTCCTACAAGTCATAAAATTTCTCAAACCTAGCAACAGGTCTATGGATATGGCTTACCATATTATTAACTCATCCACTCACTATTTTAGATCTAGGAATAGTCATGAAAGTTATCTTCATGAGTCAACTCATTAATCATAGTGTCGTGAGAATTGTTTGCAGAGTGCAGGAAATAAAATATTTGTTGATCATGATTAAAGGAAACATGAACTAGTGATATTCTTATGAAATGATGGTCTAAACATCATCTCAACAGAAAAAGAATCAGGCTGAAATCCTTCAGTAGGAATTAATCTAGATGCTACATTTTCCAACATATCATCTTCTTTATTAAGCGTTCTAGGTATAGGAGTTATATTAAATGCTGCAAATTTTGAAATAATATCCCATACCTTTGTCTGGTAGTTTCTTAAGTGAGTTGAAACATAGTGTAGGGAATTTCTTACATGTTTAATGATTATTTCAGAATCACTGTAGACATGTAGGCATTGTATTCTAAGGTCTACAACGTTTTTGAGTGCCTTCCATTATGCAACATTATTATTGTACTCAACCTCTATCACCTTAGGTACCATAATTTGTTCTTCATACTTCTGAGTTTTTTTAAGCATGTTTTCTGGTTTAACTTGCCTAAAATTCTAAAAAAATGTGTGAGAAACACAAGTTTGAATGGTAAACCTGAATAAAACAAACATAAAATATGAAACTAGGGGCTGGTAACACATGGAATTGATGTCCGGGACCATAATTTGTGAGGTTTTCTGGCATATTTTCTGGCTCAATTTACTTAAAATTCTAGTGAAATATGTTAAAATCACAAATTTGAATGGTAAACCTGAATAAAAACAAACACAAAATATGAAACTAGAGACTCGTACTTTCGTGATTTTCTTTCTAGTTCAATTTACCTAAAATTCTAGAAAAAATATATTAGAATCACACGTTTGAATGTAAACGTGAATAAAAATAAACATAAAATATGAAACTAAGGACTGGTAACACATGGAACTGATGTCAGCTACCATAATTTATTCTCTGCATACTTTTCCCTCTCCGCCTCTGAGGCCGTGCACTGTGAAAAGTCTGGTTACTTAGTCTCTCATAAAAATTAACTGCGTTGGAATTCATGGAATCGTCTCCATGTGATCCCGCACACTGGCACAGTAAAAACGCATGTGAATGTATGCAGAATTTCGTTTATTATCGTCTCGTCCAAAACTGAAATGCACGATCATCCCGTTACGATTCAACCCCTCAACCAGTTACTTTACAAAGATATTTGGATGGTGCTGATCAGTGGTAGGACATTGCAGGTTAATGGCCGACCAGATGATTGTACCATCTATCATTCCGGCCGAAAAGAGAGCCACCAGGTCCATAAGTCCAATTTCGTATCATTGTAGTTGATCGGAAGATATTGAAACCAGGAAATGATTAACAAAAAATCAACTATTTTAATGATTTGATTCTTGTCCGTAATTCTAACTTTAGAGATTCCGGAGATGTCATTAGAATTTTGGTGTGTCTTTGATACGGTCTCATGATGTAAGTTAGGTAAATATATTGTGACCAGATCCCAAGAGTAAGAGAGTTCAATAATAACTTCCCAACTTTTCCATTCAGAGAAAGTATACAACTGTAATATTATGTCATGTTTTTAATGATAAATACATGTCTCATTTAAATAATTTAGTTGAAAAAAAAAATTATCTATTTCACATAATTTAAATAGGAGACAAAAATGTATCATTTAGTCTATTTGAAAGTCAAATAAATACTTCTTAATCACTTTCACAAATTCAGTGTGGTTGATATGTTTCTATTTGAGAAGGGTTGGTGACCTTGAATCTTTATTATCATAGATAATGTACACAATTGGAAATATTTAGTCAATGGAATTAATCTTGAGAATTCCAAAATAAATAATAAGTAATAATTTATTAAATGTAAAATTACATTAGTATACAAATTGATTATATTATTAATACATATTAATGAACCTAGAGTATGTTCTAAAACTGTTTTTGTTTCTCTAAGAGCTTGTCATTTTTGGACATAAGGAAACAAGGTAATGACCCAAGACCCATAGAAATAAAAAATGTATTACCTCCTGGATATAAGAGTAAATAGTATGCACTTTCACTTTCTTTTGATTTAGATCCATCAAAATATAAAGACCACATTTCACGTTTTGGATCATAATTTACATCAATGAATTTTTAATTAGTTATTACTTATTGATTAACAGATAATAGCTCATAGTGTTTCTCACTATTAGCAAAATGAGAAATCTTAGTAGCAATTTTTTCAAAAATTGAATCAATATTCAAGAATAATTAAACATACTTGGTTCATTTGGACCATCAATATTAGTAACAAAATGCCTCATATACTAAATTTCATTGTCAACTCTAATTTTATTGGTGTCTCCATTCCAGGACAACCACAAGTGATTTAGTTTGGTATCCATATACCCTTTTAGTTGTTCCATCTAGTCCCGACATAGAAATACATCATATTATTTCGATATTTTTGTAGTAACTATGTCAAATATTTAGTTAAATCTACAATATGTGTACAATTTCATTAACACATCAATAAGTTCTCTTACCAGTTTCACATTAGTTCTATCCTGTTGAACTATATGTGCTTCGGATGGTTGCATTCATGAATTAAGTTTCTTTCATACTAAGAGAGGTGTGACATCTGCAGAAGCTCTGAAAAATATCATTCAATTATTAACATTGCATTTAAAGATCTCATATGTAACCGAGCAAGCAGGTGGTCTCATTTTTTCGTGGGAGAAATTTCTGAAGGACGTTCTAAAAGATCCATGTTTTGGAGTGAAGACATTTCAGAACTAGTAACATCTTCATGTGTAGTAGCTTTATTTTTACAATAATTTTCAACAAAATGTTGCTAAAGTTTCTGTTCTATTATAGGAATTTTATGTAGCTCAAACAATGAAATATTTGCTTTTTGTTTCTTCAAATCCTTGATTGGATCATACTCTAAGTTCATAGTAACAATTTTCTATGTATTTTTGGGCTTCATTTTAGAGTTCTTCACGGGATCAGAAGAAAGCTAATTTATATTTTCAATTGACCCATCATTGCATGTGTTGTATTGGTGTTGGTTCACAATAATTCAATCTAGATCATCTTCTTACAAAATGTCTAAAAAATAACCCATGGAAGATGGTTGTTGATTATCATCTTCTATATTATCATTTTTAGCCTCTTCTATATCAATATCATTAGAGGTAGAATTAGCAATAGTTTCCAATAAACTATCTAATAAGTCTTCGGTAGTGAGGACTTCATTTGGGGAAACAAATTTATTTTGACATGGCTTTATATAATGAATTTTAAAATTTGTTTTATTAGAAGTTAATTTTGTTTAACTTGTCTTAACGTTAGATAATTTTTTTCATATATTTCTTAAGGCTTTACATATTAAAGAAAGATGGCCCTTTTTGCCAAGATGTTTTGACTGATATTAATTACTAGAATATCAAGTTGGGTCACTTTGTTTATCAGAATTAGGTTTGAAGGTGTTATCACTAGGTTGTTGATCAAGTACACTCTAAGTAACTCTTGCAAACCAATCTTTCCATTGAGGCTTAGTCTCCTCAACTTGAGAGGCCTCTCTCAATAGGTTTAGGATTTTTTATTAATGATTAGATTGCTAACTCTAGAAATAAAAATGGACAAAAATGTATAACTAGTTGAATCAAAGATTTAGCAAACATCTATTGGGCTATGGACTCAATATAGTCTTCAACAAAACAACATAATCAACTAAACATGGAAGTCAACGCACTTGGAGTTTAGGTTCATAAGTGAAACAGTAACACAGCGAATAAACACAGCTTACAAGCATGTGAGGGAACCTAGAGCAATTTCCAATGAATTCTAAGTAACACATGCTCATACCATTGCAAATAAGTAATTGAAAAAGGCCATAGAAATATCAAACACATAAACCCCTTCTGAATCTTGAGTAATAAAACTGATCTCTGTATTAAGTTTGAAAAACACACAGTGTGCTACAATAACATAGCTTCTTTTGCTAATCCAATTCCAACCCTGTGTACGTGCAAGTTTACATTATTTCTAGCCATCTATCCTTTACAACAAGTCTGCCAAGTAGCTAGACCATTAGACTTTACAGCTGACACCAAATCTAACTACTAACTAGATTCATAAAACTAGGACTCACACCTTTTCGATTTAAGAGTTAGAGTCCTACTATGACTCAAAAACCTAATTATTACATTTAGACCAAACTGATACAAATCTTCTTCGAAACTAATCCAATATTTTAACCATGCTGACCATCAACCAAGCATTAATATTCTGACTACCTTCGTGAAGTTACTTTGCCTATCGTTAAGGAGATATCAATTTCATGGCCTGGCACATGTAGACTAGTGTCCTCAAACTCTTCCTTTAACTGAATATCTCCAGTTTTCAAATGGCTGATTTGATACTCTTTGTCATCATGATGTGGAACTGCTTTAAGTACGTTTTACCTTTCTCCCTCCTCAAGAAACAACCTTTTCACCTTCATCGACTTCATCAACGAATAAAAATAACTTTGCTTTTCCTGAAAAAGAAAGTTGCACTCGTGACCTCCTATCTCTTGATATTTTATATGTGTTACAAAAATGCAAGAGGTTTTTGTATATAAGATTTTTTATAAGAACAACCTCTCTCAGTTTTCCCAAAGCCAGCTTCAGTTGTCCAGAATCTACATTATAAATCACGTATAAAACAAGAAAAATTCTGAATTCTGAAATTAAGTCTCAAAAGAAACTTCGAATATCCAAATTGGTAGAACCTCGAAGAAATTAGAAAGAGTTTTTTGTTCCTTTCTATGTTCTTAGAAAAAACCTCCTTCATATTTTTGAAAATCATCTTCATTTGCTTGAAAATTTCTTTTGAAACCAAAAACTCAAAACAATCCAAGAAACACACAAATCCCCTTACAGCTCCTGGTAGAAATACATGTAACCTGTCTGGATGAAAGCTTGGGTGAGGCTGCTCAGTCATCCATGATCAGTTAAATACTTATAGGTTCATATCCAAACACATAGCCTTCTTTTTATGCTTTCATATTCATGGCAATTTCCCTTTATAACCCAAACTACCCTCTTAAAAATATGACAGTTGTAAAGAACTATTTGGACAACAAACTGTTTGTCACAAAGTTAACTTTTCAAAGGTGACATCTGACTGATCTTGTGTCATTTCTCTAACTTCAGCTATATTTTCCTTTGTAGATGGAGGAGTCTAAAGAATAACCACATATGTTTTACTCACTTGCTCTTTCACCTGCTTTCTAGGTTTCAACTTAGCAAATCTTTTTGACTTGTTCATTACAGGCTTACTGATTTCTGCTGGTCGAGTTTCTTTAGCCTTAGGGTTAATGCCTATAGCTTGATTTTCCATTCCAAAACCACATAAAAAAAAAATGAAGACCATTCTCTATTGATCCATGACCTAACTGTCCAGAAACTGTCTTCGAACAACACGTGTAAAACTAGAAATTTCTAATTTATGAAAATATGGCTTCAGAGAAAGCCTTGTTTCTCTCAACTGATAGCACTTTTGAGGAAAGTGAGAGAGGTTATTGTAGCTGGAGATTTTAGGAAGAGACACCACTTTGAGAATTATAAAATACATTTGAACTTGTCCAGAAATGGATCATGAAGTGAACTACTAAAACCAGAAAGCAATGTTTTCCTCTTAGTGACTTTCAGCAGTTTCATAGCGCAAGTTGGGTCATCAATTTATCCCACCTCATAATGAACTTAATGAAACTAAGAGAGGTTTTTGTATTTAGGTATGTTAGGAAGAAAAATCTATTTTAGTTTTAAAAAATGAGTTTTCAATTGCTCAGGAACCCCTTTGGAAGTTGACTACTAAAAACAAAAAAAAAAGAGCATACATAGTAGTTTCGTAACACAAATCACCCTTTTTGAACTAGCTATGCTACGAAATTGCGGTTTCCTATATGATTGCAAAAATTTAACCCTAAACTTAATGGAATGACTTATAAATGGGAAATGTGACCTATTTGACCGTGAAGTGAACCTAAAGGACTTTATTTGGAAATGAAAGATGACATATTAAGACTTCAAACCCTATCACTTACCCTTTTATCAAGACTAAAATGAGCTTTAGACCTCCTTGAAATCATGACCAAAAGCAGAGTTGACACAATGATGTTTTGAGAATTTTTGGGTGATATCAGTGGCTCCACTAGGGATAGTGTGCCCCAGTGGTACACTAAGAACCAGTAGCTCCAGTGCTGCTGTCCATCCTTTAGAATAAAACTCTAAAATTCTACCCAATCTACTCCCCAAGCTTTAATCACCTTCACCTCGGGCTCTAGCTTGATGATCACTGCAGAAGAAAAAAATATGTATCTACTGAAAATATGCTTAGTCAACTTTAAGCTTATTCACACACTCCTACCTACCCTATCAGCTGCAATCTCCATTTGTAGCTCAAGGAACATGAAACTTCCAATGAAGCAAGTCATTGATCTAA
Source organism: Pinus taeda (assembly GCA_000404065.3). Lineage (NCBI taxonomy): Eukaryota > Viridiplantae > Streptophyta > Pinopsida > Pinales > Pinaceae > Pinus > Pinus taeda. The sequence continues at coordinate 31,612 of APFE031684897.1, read as the reverse complement.
TCTGACACTTGAATCTCTTGACTGTGCTTGAAGCAAAAATAAACATGATACTGAAATAACTTAGTTGGAATGAGATATAACTGATCTTCAAGATGAAAATATAACTGGAAATTTGAAGAGTAAATCTCTTCCATGTAATCAGCTATAGGGTCAAAAAAGACATGATTAGTTTGATGATTCTCATAACATTCTATATCTTCAGACAAGTGATTCTCAGCCACACCAAATTCCTTTGATATGCTATCCAACTTCTTTTCTGAATGATTCCCACAAACAATGTAATTTTCCTCATTATTATGATCATTCTTTGATGTAAGCTACTACAAAGTATGACATAAAAAATCAACCTTTTCCTCTGCCTGAGGGTTATAAAAGCTATCTTCTAGTATTTCTTCTTGGTGTTTGCAATGATTTTCATACTCTTTATGATCAAAAGACTGGCAAATTTGCTACATCTTTACATTAATCTCAAAGGATGTAACATGGTCTTCATAAGTAAACCCCTACTGATTTTCATGTTGCATTTTATGGGATGTTATCCTTTCTTCTTGGGGTTGAAATGTATTGTTATGAAGAGCCTCTAAAATTTCTTCATCCATGAATTCATCATCATCATAACAATCTTCCAAATATTGAATAAAACTCACAAAAGGTTTACAACAATATTTGACCAGCAATAAGGAGGGATGACACTCTTTATATATCTCATAGAATATATCATGGAAATTAGCAATAGAATATAACGAACCATTTTCCAAGCCTTCATACCAATACCATGATTTTCCTTCTAAAGTGGTCATAAACATCTTCATGAGACAATATTCAAGGGAACTGAACCTTAAGACTGGGTACATGCATATGGAACCTAACCAAATGAAGAGCAACATTGTCTTTATTTTCATATTTGAATATTGGAAGATCACCTAACCATTTGACCTTTGGCATAGGATTTGGAAAACCAAGGATATGAGACTGATTCATAGGGGCATACCTAGCATTCATTATTGCAATGGCACTCATCTTGAAACTTCATTAGGTTACTGATCTTCTATCAGTGGACTCACCTTCCAATTTGTTATTTTATGTGTGGAGTCGCCAAGGTAGATGCAGCCTCGAACAACTTCGTAAGCTCCTACTACCTTCAGAAGTTTAGCTTCTTGATTTTAGGAATGAGTAATCTTCAGCCTCCCCGCAGACGCACCAAAATGTTATCACAAAATTTGGCCCTGATAAGCTGCTAATCAAGTAGACTCTGAGTAACTATTTCAAACTAATTTTTTGGTTGAGGCTTAGCCTCCTCAACCAGAGAGGGCTCTCTCAATAGGTTTAGGAATTCTTATTAATGATTAGATGGCTAACTCTAGAAATAAAAATGGACAAAAATGTATAACTGGTTGAATCAAATATTTAGCAAACATCTATTGGGCTATGGAGTTAGTATAGTCTTCAACAAAACATCATAATTATCTAATCATGGAAGTCAAGGCACTTGGAGTTTAGGTTTATAAGTGAAATAGTAACATAGTGAACAAGCACGTTTTACATGCATGTGAAGGAAGTTAGAGCATTTTCCAATGAATTCTAAGTAACACATGCTCATACCATTGAAAATAACTAATTTAAAAAGGCCATATAAATATCAAATGCATAAACCCCTTGTGAATCTTGAGTAGTAAAACTGAGCTATGTATTAAGTTTGAAAAACACACAGTCTGCTACAATAACACAGATTCTTTTGCTAATCCAATTCGAACCCAATGTACATCGAAGTTTACATTATTTATAGGCATCTAGCCTTTACAACAAGTCTTCCAAGTGGCTAGACCATTAGACTTTACAACTCACACCAAATCTAACTACTAACTACATTCATAAAACTAGGACTGGCACCTTTTCAATTTAAGAGTTAGAGTCCTACTATGACTCAAACACCTAATTATTACATTTAAACCAAACTGATCAAAATCTTCTTTGAAAGGAATCCTATCTTTTTACCATGCTGACCATCAACCAAACATTAATATTCTAACTGCCTTCGTGAGGTTACTCTGCCTATCATTAAGGAGATATCAGTTTGATATCCTAGCACATGTAGACTAGTGCGTTCAAACTCTTCCTTTAACTGAATATATCCAATTGTCAAATCACTGATTTGATACTCTTTATCATGCTGATGTGGAATTTCTTTAAGTACGTTTTACCTTTCTCCCTCCTCAAGAAACAAACTTTTCACCTTCAGCTACTTCATCAACGAATAAAAATAACTATGTTTTTCCTGAAAAAGAAGGCCGCACTCCTGAGCTCCTATCTCTTGATCTTTTATAGTTATTAAAAAAATGTAAGAGGCTTTTGTATATCAGAATTTTAATAATAAAAAAATCTCTTAGTTTTCTGAAAACCAGCTTCATTTCTCTGGAATCTGCATTATAAAATCATGTATAAAACATGAAAAATTCTAAATTTTAAAAATATGTCTCAAAGGAAACTTCGAATCTCCAAACTGGTAGCACCTGGGAGAAATTTGAAAGAAACTTTTGTTCCTTGTTGCTTCTTGAGAAAAAACCTCCTTCAAATTTTTGAAACTCATCTTCATTTGCCTGAAAATTCCTTTTGAAACCAACAGCTCAAAATAGTCCAAGAAACACACAAATCCCCTTGCAGCTCCTGGTAGAAATACATGTAACCTATCTGGATGAAAGCTTGTGTGAGGTTGAGCTCATTCATGATCAGTTAAAGCTCTATAGTATCCTATCTAGACACATAGCCTTCTGTTTATGCTTTCATCTTCATGGCAATTTCCCTTTATAACCCAATCTGCCCTCTTAAAAATATGATAGTTGTAAAGAACTATTTGGACAACAAGTTGTTTGTCACAAAGTTAACTTTTCAAAGGTGATAGCTAACTGTCCTCATGTAATTTCTTCAAATTCAAATATCTTTTCCTTTGTAGATTGAGGAGTCTGAAGAATAACCACTAATGTTTTACTCACTTGCTCTTTCACCTACTTTCTAGGTTTCAACTTAACAAATCTTTTTGTCCTTGTTATTACAGGCTTACTGCTTTCTGCTGGTGGAGTTTCTTTAGCCTTAGGGTTAATGCCTGTATCTTGATTTTCCATTGCAAAACCACATAAAAACAATATTGAAGACCATTCTCTATTGATCCATGACCTAAATGTACAGAAGCTGTCTTTGGAAAACATGTGTAAAACTGGAAAATTTTGATTTCTGAAAATATGGCTTCAAGGAAAGCCTTGTTTCTCTCAACTGGTAACACTTTTTAGGAAAGTGAGAGATATTATTGTATCTGGCAATCTTATAAAGAGCAACTGCTTTCAGAATTATAAAAGAAATTTTCATTTGGCTAGAAACGGATCATGAAGTGAACTACTAAAACCAGAAAACAGAGTTTTCCTCTCAATCACTTTCAGCAGTTTCGTAGTGCAAGTTGGGTCATCAATTTATCCCACCTCATAATGAATTTAAAGAAACGGAGAGAGGTTTTTCGATTTAAGTATGTTAGGAAGAAAAACCTCTTTAATTTTTCAAAATTGAGCTTTCAACTACGCAGGAACCCATTTGGAAGTTGACTACTAAAAACAGAAAAAAGATCATACACAACAGTTTCGTAGTGCAAATCACCTTTTTCGAACTAGCTGCTCTACGAAACTACGGATTCCTATATGATTGCAAAAATTAAACCCTAAACTTAACGAATGACCTCAAAATGGAAAATGTGACCTATTTAACCATGAAGTGAACCTAAAGGACTTTAATTGGAAATGGAAGACGACATTTTAAGACTTCAAACCCTATCACTTGCCCTTTTATCAAGACTAAAATGACCTTTAGACCTCCTCGAAATCATTACCAAAAGCAGAGTTGACACAATGTTGTTTTGAGAATTTTTGGGTGATAACACAAGGTAAGAGTATCTTTCTCTACAGACAAAGATTCCTAAAAGGTTACTTGTAAAGTGGCTTTATGGACCCTATTCACCCACATAACAATCTCAGTAGGTAAGTCTTTAACATAATAGGTATATTTATAAGAAGAGCTTCGGCGTAAATCACATGAAAGAGACCTTTGTCGACGCGTTTCGAACCAACTAGTGTGGTTCATCGTCAGGACAAGTTGTCCTGACGATGAACCACCACTAGTTTGGTTCGAAACGCGTCGACAAAGGTCTCTTTCATGTGATTTACGCCGAAGCTCTTCTTATAACTATGATGAATCACAGAAGCCTCAATTCTACAATAATAGGTATATATTCAATTCTAGGTAGCCATGGAATCAATTGGAATTTTATTTTTTAATGAAAGGAATGTTACTTTAAAACCTTTTACCTTTTCATTTTTCTCTATTTTTGTTATAGACATTTTTGGGCACTTCAACCCCAATCATAAATGTCCATAAACTGAGGGCTCCTAAGTCCCTAAAAGTGTTGCTTCATTACCTAAAGGAACAAGGTCAACTGATTACATCATCTCCTAGAAGTTCTCCACTAAAAACGGCTCATAAATGGTAAAAATTGGACCATACCGAAAGCTCAATGTAGGGGGTGCGATGCATATCACCTTCCCTGTGTACAAGGTGTGATGCATATTAATTTTCTCCTCTGTAGGGTGCGATGGTTGAGAATGGACAAATGGAAGGGATAAAAATGCGACGTGGGAGATCATGGAATCTTCTAGAAGCTTCCCCTCTGACACTTGCCACTCCATTTTCGACCAGGGATGAGTAAGAGACCATCATTCTCCATGTGGAAGCAGGAACTATCAGAGAGAGGACACTAATGAAGATCCCAGAAGATGAATCACCTCTCTGTAATCATCTATATATGGATCCCTCATCACAAAGATCCAGAGGCTGGAAGTTTGTATCTTATAGAGAAGTGTTGTTGGTATTCTGGTGTACATTCACAGTGTTGGGTGATCTACCTTTGCTTAAGGTGAAGAAGGGATTCTTAGCTGGAGGATGATGCTGGGTTAGAGCACATGGTTGTAATCTTCTTGCTACTTTTCATCTGAATAAAGCTATTCTTGTTTCCTTCCATATTCTTGTGTACTTGTTTATATATGTATGTATATGGTTAACACACATCTGATCCTGTATTATTTATGAATTTAGATCCTTGTTTCTTGCATAGTAGTATGTTGTTGTGATTCCACAAGTTCTTTTGAAGCTGGGTAGATAAAGAAGAAGCGGCGAAACTCTATCAAGAAGGAGAGGAAATCAAGCGCAAGACTCACGTTGGTCTTCTTGTTCCTCCTCTCGTCTATTTTCATAAAAGGAAACAACAGTAGACTTTGATTGTTTGTTTCTAAGATAGCCACCCATCTTAGTGGAAATAGCAGCATTTGATTGGACACTATTCCCGGATAACAAAATGGCGACCATACTGGGGAGCGACTAGATTACTTGTTAGCCTATCTATCCTTGTTTCTTTTATAAACATACAAACGGAGCCTAAAGTCAAGCCAGCTAGCCTTCGAACTGCATTTGTCATACAAATGCAAAGTATATCAATGCTGCTTCAGTCTATCTCCATGTTTTGCTGATGAATTAAACAATAGATTTGCAAGCAATCTAATTTCTCTAAGTGGTGGCTCTAGTAAACTCTTAGATCACCCTTGCGTTTTACATACACTGATCTTTACTTATTCAGACTAAACACCTGAACTAGATTGCAAACTGTGAGTGAAATCCTGTTCAAAGTCTCACACTGCTACCATCGCACCCTGCCTTCAAGGCAGTCTATATGCATCGCACT
>APFE031684897.1:12477-25287 GCA_000404065.3 Pinus taeda | reverse complement strand
TAAAGTGTCGAAAAGAAATTTCCATTTCAAAATCGCAAAGTGTCTCTCTTGCTTTCACTTCGTTTTGAAAAAGAATTTTGTTGAGTACTGTCGCTTTAAAAGTAATTAAGTTTTTCACATAGCTTTCTTAACATTATTCACACATTAAGAGAGCTAAGAACAAATACATGCATGTGCATTTTCATTTTTGATTGCTTGGCTTGATTTAGGATTGTGAATTTAGCATGTGCTCTGTGCTCTGTGAAGAAAAGATTCGTGACTTTCTTCCCTTTAGTAGCTAGGATTTTCATTGCTTAGACTGCATTTTAGCAATTATATATACACACATGGTGAACCTAAAAGGCAAACTGTTAAGCAAGATCAACTTAAAATAAATTCAATGAATCTAACAATGCTTTGGAACTTAACACACAACATCTAGAGGTCTAGGCTAGAGACGTATTCTGGCATCGTAAAACCTGGTAACTGTTTCTTTCAGTGTGGGTTGGTTGATTCCTCCACTCTGAGATGGAAAGTGCCAGTACGGACTTGTGCTCCCACATACCATCAAGTATATATTGGGAGACCATAATAGGCAGCATCCTTTATCCTTAGGAAGCTGTGTCTACCACCCTATCGATCGCAATGCACCGAACACAGCATTCAGCAAGATTGACTGCTGTACCATAAAAAGTATTCTGCAGTTTTACGATTGGTTTGGTAATCCTCTCTACCTAGATCTCTAGAGAAGTCCATTTTTCTCCTTTTCATACTCCTTAAAGGAAAAGGTCCTCTGAGCAGTTGTCACCTTAGGCTCAGTAAAAAATCGAAGGCGACTAGAGTCAACTTTTGTTTTTTCTCTACTCTTTAAAATTGAGAAAACAAGTTGTGTCAAAGCGTCTAAAATTCATTTAATTTGAAAAACATTTTTCCCTTTTTTTGAGTTGATCAAGTAATCCGCAATCGTGGAAGAAAGTCAATCAAAACCCCATGTTTTGTGGAGACTTACAAGTCAATCGTCGTTGACTCCGAAAGCGAAACCATTCCAGATGACGCAAAATCGTTTAACTGGATCGAAGTCCCCTAGGTTCGTTGGAGCAAGCATTATAACATCCTTAGAGACTCTAGTTACTCCAAACATTTTTGGAATCCCTGCCTCTACAAAAGAAATTTTGCAATAGGAAAAGGACATTACAACTAATCCTAGTGTGACTGTTAACACTTCTATTCCTGAGCCGGCTCTGTCTACAGCCAATTCAGAAGGTGTTACTCCCCAACTGTCTGCTACTACAGGACTTACATCTTCTTCGTCACCAGAAATATGTTACGAACCTGATGGTCTGCCTCTTCCTCCTGGATTGATTGCCATAGAAGAGATTGTGGAAGATCCTCCATCTAGCACTCCAGTGCAACTTGGAGCAGGGATCGCCCTGTATCCTTCTTCATCACAAAATATTCACCCACCCTCGGAAGTTCCTGAAGAATCACTGAGGAATATTTTGGATAGGCTTAATATGTCTAAACAACCGTCAACATCAAGGACTGTGTCACCCGACACAGCAACAGCAGAAGCTCCTTCTGCTATTCCAAAAATGTTCGTCGGCGTGCCATCTGTCCCAACCAGCTTTCAATCGTTGGATGGAGTCCATCCAGGGACTATTTCGACAGTATGGACTGTTCCCGTTTGTTCGTCTGGAATTATATCTGGAATCTCTTACGTTGAGTCTCCACAAATTGATCCGTCACAAGGTCAATTTTGGCAAACTGGTCCCCAAAGGAAAATTATTCCTTTGAGTACTAGATTATCGTTGTATGGAGGGCCATATACCCTTTCATTGTCCTCCTGGGAAGGAAAACTATGCACGAGTTCGCAATAGAATTTGGGTTACGCTGGAATCACAACTAGCGGTTAGGTACCAATCATGTCTCAACAACCAAGAGTTGTATGCTCTATACAACAAAGTTCGCCTATGACAAGCATCCCCACTACGCTGGCTATTGTGGCAGTATCACAAGTACAAGTGTCACCAGTTGTATGCCAACCTCAAGTTTCGCAGGTTGCAATACAACAATCTCTTGTACCTCCAACACAACCACAATCACCAACTAGTGGAATGGCACAGGTTCAAACAGGGAACACCAATCCCCATCTTGGTCAAATAGTCAGTGCTAGACAACAGTCCATGGCTTCACAACCATGGCTGGTGCAATATCAACAACCGCAATTCCAGCAGGCTTACCAAGGATATGAGCAACAAGTCTTTGCAAGTCATGGGCAGCCATATCAACCATATCATAATCGTTATGCCCATCAACCTTACCAAAGTTACCAACGTAAAATGCATTATGCTGGTATGCAAAGATCGACTACTCAAACAATTTCGCCTTATCCTGGGTATGCTCAATTAATCCTGAATCAACAGTTTCCCTTTGTGGAAACTCTAGTGTTACCGGATATAAGTCAACTAATGAACGATCTAATTGCCTATGCCCCTTGGTTGCCGACGATTCCACATAAACTTCTGTTGCATACTCCTAAATTTAATGGAAATCTGGGCGAAGATCCATTGAATCATGTGATGACCTTTCATCTATGGTGTTCATCAAATACTCTCAATGATGATTCGATTCAGCTTCAGCTCTTTCAGCACACGTTAACTGGTCCGGCAGCAAAGTGGTATATCGAATTGCCTAGAGCTTTGTTTGATAACTTCAGTACCCTAGCCACAACCGTTTTAACCCATTTTTAGTTACCTATCAGGTATGAAACAGGAACTGAGCTGCTTACCAATTTCAAAAATGACAGCCACTCACATATCCGATCATATTCATGAGTGGCGACGTCATCGTAGAATGGTAAAAACATATGTTGCTGATCATCTATTTGCTGAATCGTTTATTAAGTCACTGTTACCCGCTATTACAGAAGATGTGGAAAAGGGGGAGTCGTCACTGAAGAGCAAGTAATTGCTCGTGCACAATATCTAGACGTGATCTACACTCAGTCTGGCACGCTCTACGATAAAATCCGTGACGCTCCCAGACTAGAATTTTCCATTCCTCTGCCTCCTAAATCAAACAAAGACTCTCATGCCGGCGATGGTGTGATAGGTACGAAAAGCACTAAAACCACAAAGGCCACATCGAAAAAGGCCCGCACGATTTCGAGTGAAGATGTAAATGAGGAACTTCTAACCTCGGATGTAAATTCCATCTCAACAGGCAAAGGGAAAGAAACCAAGAAACCAGGAGGCAAGAAGAAAAAACAAGGGAAGAAGAAAAACCAGGGAGAATCGTCTCTTAGAAAATCTTCTACGAACCCTTCTGGGAATGCGAAACAAAACAATCCATGCAGTATATGTGACGAGGATCACTGGACCAGAGAGTGTCCATATAAAGAAGAACTTAGAAAATTCTTCAAAAGTTCAAAAACCTTGGCTGTATTGGCTGATCTGTTTCCAAACCCAAGAACAAATCTGGTTGCCAGCGAAAATGATTCCCCATCACAAGTGCTAATGTTGTTAGTCTCGAAGCAACTGAATGATGCTCTAATAACGACAAGGAGTAAAGATTATGGGAATCCACAAATTTTGAACAACAAGGATAATGATCAACCTAGTAGTTCAACAACAACTTCAACAGAGGTCGTGCCACCCATCATTCCTGAGTTAACAATAAAACCGCCAAAGGGAGCAGTACACAAATCGATGTTTAATCCTCGTGCCTGAGCAATATAACACTATAATATAGTGGAGGATTTAGCACAATCGCCATCTCTGATGTCAACCCTTGCGATACTGCAAAATTGCCCCTCCTAAAAGCAGGCTTTATTATCAGCAATAGGTGGGATTGACCCAACGGATTCCAATCTTGTATATTTTAATCATAAAGGATACGACCCTCAGTTACCAGCTCAACTAGATTTCCTCATTCAAGTGAAAGCCCTCAACAAAAGTGTTCATAGAACGATTATTGATGAGGGAGAATCCACATGTATCATGTCGATGAGTTGCTGGAAAACTCTAGGGTCTCATCCCTTGACGCGATCATCAACAGCATTAAAAGCATTTGATGGACGAACATACACCCCATATGGGATACTAAGTAACTTGCAAGTCGAACTGGGGGAAAAATAGTAGAAATCGATGTTGAAGTCATCGACGGGAATCTTGATTACGACATCCTACTCGGAAGACCCTAGATATATGCCATGGCACTTGTAGTGTCGACCTACTTTAGGAAAATTGCATTTCCTTCCCAAGGAGGAATTACAATCATCGACCAACAAACTTTTCTCCCCAACAATTCGCAAGTTACGGGAAGCATTCTAATGATCCATGGAAGCCCTAACATGCTTCATAATATCGGAGTAGGCGTACTAAAAGACCCTACGTTAATGGGAACTTTTACCCTACCACCTCCTACGAATTTGGCAGAAGTGGCTAATGTAGGAACCTACAATATGATATCTTCCATTCAAAAGATGTCAGAAAACGATGTTAAAATGGATCATTCCCAGGTTTTTCCTCTAACCCCGCTGGAAATATTATAGCAATCAATGTTATCGGCATGGGAAGCAAAACCGCGTCAATGCTCGTTGAGCGTTTGGATAGATAGGTCTAAGGAATATGGCACCCCTTTAGTTCCTTGGTTGCAAGTACACCCTACAGACGAAGGAATCATTAAATCGATGATGATTGATTAGGCACCATGGAAAGATTACCACCATCGTTCCCATCTTTTGACTTGGAAAGAAGATAATTCTGGCGACCTACACCATCCTTCGGTATTTGACTTTCTGACAAATACTGTAAACACGGTGGATTCCGAGAGAAGCCTATCCAATATCGAAGAGACTATTGCCATAAATATCTTGACCAAAACAGATGTTGTAGAGAACATTCATGTTGGTAAATCTTGTTCTTCTTCCGAACTGGAAATATATAGCACTCTCTTTCGTGAGTTTAGAGATGTCTTTGCTTGGTCATAGATGAAATGCCAAGTATCGGCTCGAGCATAGTTGAACACGAAATTAAGATGTATCCAGGTGTCAAACCGGTACGACAGCGACTAAGGCAGGTGGACCCGAAGAAAGCCATTGCCATCAAGGCGGAAGTTGAAAAACTCCTCCATGCTGGTTTCATTTACCCCATTGCTCTAATCGATTGGGTATCGAATATTGTTCCTATGATGAAAAACTAGGAATGATTAGAATGTGCATCGATTGCAGGGATGTAAATCAAGCTTGTCCGAAGGACAATTACCCTACACCCTTTATCGACGAGATAATTGATGAATGCGTCGGATGCGAAATCTTTTCATTTATGGATGGATTTTCCGGGTATAATCAAATAAATATCCGCCCACAGGACCAGTCAAAGACTGCATCCATTTGTCCATGGGGCACATTCGCATATCGCAAGCTACCCTTTGGTTTGAAGAACGTAGCGGAAACTTTTCAGAGAGCAATGAACTATGCTTTCCATGACATCGAAAACATCGTTCAACCTTATCTTGATGATCTCCCAATTCATTCGTGAAAGCGGACCGATCATCCACGCCATTTGAGAGCAATATTTCTACGTTGCCGACACTACAAGATACGACTCAATCCGTACAAATGTGTGTTTTGTGTCAGTTCTGGTCATTTACCTGGTTTTGTCGTTTCAAAGGATGGGATTCGTCTCGACCCTTGCAAGGTTCAGTCAATCATCGATTTGCATCCATCTTCAAACCTGCTTCAGATTTAGAAACTCCAAGGGAAAGCAAATTTCCTCAGGAGGTTCATTCCAAATTACATCGAACTAGATAAAGGTTATACTCGTCTATTGAGAAAGGAATTACCCTTCATTTGGGACGAGGTCGAGCAAGCCTCCTCTGTTGCTTTAAAGAAATCTCTAATACAAGCATTATTAATGTATTCTCCTGATTATCAAAAGAACTTTTAACCTATATCTAGCAGCAGTAGATACAACCATAGCAATGGTTTTAGTTCAAGAAGACAATGGAATGGAACATCCTATATATTATTTAATCTGAAACTTAAATGATACGGAAATGAAATACTCCTACGTTGAAAAGCTCGCTCTCAGGGCTGTTCAAGCGATACAGAGATTTCAACACTATGTCCTCTTCAAGAAAACTACCATTTTATCATATTGCAACCCCATGACCTATATATTGTCACGACAGTTACTGGGGGATAAATATTCAAAATGGATAGCAATTCTACAAGATTTTGATTTGGAATTCAAAAAATCCAAATCAAAGAAAGCCCTCGTATTCGCAGAGTTACTATGCAATCTCCCATCGTCGTCCAATGATGCCACATCCGAAGAAGTAATCATGGATGAAAATTTGTTTCTGATATCTTCAAGTGATTTTTGGTATGGAGATATAGTCATTTATCTCCAGACACAAACATATAGGTCTAATACCTCACACTCCAAACAGCGACGTATTCGATACCAAGCAAAAGACTATGTGATCATCCGTGATACTCTTTACCGTCATGGTATCGACACAGTTTTGCGGAGGTGTCTCACCCTTGAGGAGGCCAAAAAAGTTCTGAATGACTGCCATTGAGGCGCACATGGGGGCCATCAATCCGGTTATGCTACGACGCAAATTTTTTTACAAGCAGGATACTTCTGGCCAACAATGTTCAAAGATTGCATAACCGCAGTTAGAAGTTGTCATGCTTGCCAAATATTTGATAGCAAAAACAGAATACCACCCGCACCTCTGCAACCAGTAGTAGCTCTTGGTCCATTCACCAAATGGGGCATAAATTTCATGACATGTAACCCCACCTCGACCGGGGGGCATGGGTACATAATAGTCGCAGTGGACTATTTTACCAAATGGGCCGAGGCGATGCCTACATTAAACAATAGTAGTGAAACGACTGCCCTTTTCTTTTTCAATCACGTATTCTCTAGATTTGGCATTCCACAGGCCATAGTCACAGATAATGGATCGCATTTTCGCAATCACATGATGGTTGAGTTGGCTGCCAAATTAGGACTGTCCCACGATAGCTCTACTCCATACTATCTGCAAGCTAACGGACAAGTTGAAGCAATCAACAAAGTCCTAAAGCACATGCTGCAAAGGATGATCGGAGTCCACAAATGGGATTGGCACGTAATCCTGTACTCGGCCTTGTGGGCATACCGGACATCAGTAAGAAATGCAACCGGATTCACACCTTTTCAATTGGTGTATGGTCTGGAAGCAATCTTTCCGGTTCAAAGTGAAATCTCGTCCCTCAAACTCACAGTCGACCTTCTCCCCGGAACCTCAAAAGAAGAGGCTCATTTCTTTGAACTAATCCATTTGGATGAAACCCGTCGTAATGCAGCTTCGGCTAACGAAGCTCATAAGAAGTGAGTCAAAGCATAGTTCGACAAGAATGTCAAACCTCATGTCTTCTCAGAAGGTGACCTGGTGTTACTTTACGACCAGGAATCTGATAAATTGAGAGAAGGGAAATTCAAATCATTATGGATGGGTCCCTATATTGTTAAATGAGTATTAGCAAAAGGAGCCTATGAGTTGATGGACAATGATGGGATTCCACTGGTGCAACCTCGTAACAGGTTGTACCTCAAGCGTTACTATGTTTGATCTAGCATAGTAATCCCCGTGCTTTTGTTACATTTTTGTTTTCGCGAAGAGCATTCAATTTGGTTAAGTAATCCACTTTTTTGCATTCGTTGCAGATGTCGAACCTACTGGAATCATTCATTGGATATGTCGACGGAGCAAGTCGTAGTTCGTGGAACCTATCTTTTGCGGCATGGGCCATTTTCAATCCCAGTGGCGAGTTAGTAAGTTTCATAGGAGTGTGTATTGGTCGGTCTACGAACAATATCACCGAGTATAGCGCATTGATAGAACTCCTTTCTGATGCCATCACACATGGCATATGCCGACTTGTCGTCAGGCTAGACTCACAACTCATCATTCTACAACTCACCAGCATCTATGCTGTACGAAATCGAGCTATCTATCGCATTTTCCTAAGGGTCGAAATTTTGGAAAGACAGTTCGATTTCATCCAATATCAACATATTTCTAGAAGTTTAAACACATTAATGGACTAATTGGCAAATTATGTGTTAGATAGATGTTTGCGACATTTATAAAAAGAGGCATCACATCAATATATGCAGCAGGATTATGTAGCTTAACCAAAATAAAGCTCTGAAAATCAAAAATATATTCCATAACTGTTTATAGTCTATACATAATGTTCTGTAACCAAGACAAAATTGGTCAAATGACCAAAAACTCAACATGCTAGGGGGCACCCTAGTCTAATGATGTTGGTGATAACAAGTCACCACTTGTGCAATCATGAGTAAGAGCCTAGTCCATCGACACAACACTCCAGTGGTATGTTGTTGCAACCACAAAGGCAGCTCATCGGTCCTCACGTCTGGGATACCAAGGGTAAGGACCTCGATCTCGTCCTGTAGTGTGAAGAGAGTCTCGACCACATCAAGGTCGTGAAGGATGGCCCTCCCAATAGCCTCTCCTGCTGGAGAGGCCATTGGGTCTCTGTGGCGTACTTTTGGTCGAATTGGGCCAACATCTGCATGAGCACATGAGTTTTGATTAGTCCTCATCAGAAGAATACAAGAACATTATAAAGGATAATAAACAGATATATGGTCAGAAGAAATTACCCATGGCACCCCACTGTTCACCAACTGGCAGCACCAAATCTAGATCACCTTGGAAATCCATACCAGCATATGGGAACCTGGCATAAACCATCTCCTGATGGTCAAACCACTTGAAGAAGGTCTCAGAAAAATAAATCTGGGGCTGACCAGAATGCCGAGACATGAGATGGACCCATCTCTGCATCCGTGGTTTGGTTGGTGGAGGTAGGCCAAGTGAAATGTATTGAGGCTGCATCAGTGGGATTCTCTCCAAGGCGAAAGCGGTCAAAATAGAAACATAACCAAAGTTCTTGGATCTACCACTCTTCACCTTGGTCATCTGTTCTTTCATCACAAAAAGTACTTCATCACACCAATTGAACACCTTTGATTCAAGGCATTCCAAAGCATACTGCATATAAGATATGTTGGCTATGTGAAGAGCAGAACTACCAGCCAGTCTAGCAAAATTAAATAGAATGGTCTGCAAGGGCTGGTCAGTGACATCTCGAATATTGATCTTGCCGTCCGTACTCAGGTGAGATCCCTCTCTGCAATGCCGGCGAACGTACTCCCTCACATACTCACCCCCACGAGCGGAGCCTGATAATGAGAGCGGGGCACCATGCCTCGATAAACCAGTCAGAAAATAAATGTCCACCACTATTAAGGGGATCGATTTTCCCCTAATCTGGAATACCTGGTTGATAAGATCCCGGGCATTGAGGAAATACTGCAACAAACTGATTTGTTGACTCATGCTAGAGATATTGAAAAACTTCAAAAGGCCACAGTTCCGTAATGAAGCTACTATGCTCGGATCATGTAAAGCAACAACGTCCTCTTCTTCATGCTCGCATTCTCGCCATGTAACAACCATTTTTCTTCGAGGAATGTCTGAAAAATAAACAAGGGAAGAGTCAGGATCTTCATTTCGTGAAAACAAGAAAAAATTTCATGAGGAAACTACGCAAAAACTTTCCTCCCTGCGTCCATCGCACCCCAGCAAGTGTACTAGGAGCGATGCATACTGACTAGTCAGTGGAAAGATGAGTATGCATCGCACCTTTCAACTAAGGAAGGGTGCGATTGTCCCAGGGCGAATTCTTCAAACCCGAGGGGCTCAGCAGGACAAGGAAACAAGCTCAGAATCCAAAATGAAAGGCTTGAAATGAAAGAGCACAAGTTTAACTCTTACCTGGTCTGAATGGCGTCGAGAATCGTCCACAGAAACTCTCAGAATCCATTGGTGAAAATCAAAGGGGAAAAGCACCTCCAGAGCTCCAATAAACCAAATTCAATTGAAATGGTAAAATGAGAGGTAATAGTCACTTTTAATTTACTATGCACGTAATTCAAGTAAAATATTAGTGTTTTTAACTCAGTTATCAAGCATATGTTTTCATTTTTAATCGGTTTGATGAAGCAAATGAACAGGTAGTACATTCTTTGAAAGAACGAAATGTTAAGGGTAAATCAAAAACTCAATGACCATCATCGCAAGCAATATTGTCGCAAAGTTCAAGCTCATTAAAAAATAAACCCTCCATGAGCAGTTTTAGCGCATAGTTCAA
Organism: Pinus taeda; assembly: GCA_000404065.3. NCBI lineage: Eukaryota > Viridiplantae > Streptophyta > Pinopsida > Pinales > Pinaceae > Pinus > Pinus taeda. The sequence goes on along the minus strand of APFE031684897.1, from coordinate 15,062 downwards.
GCTCGTTAAAAAATAGACATAAGTCATGAGCAAATGTTTCCCCCAGCGTTTAATCTCATTAAAAAATGAATAGGTAAATAACCATTGTGAATGTCTTATCGCAAACTTTTGAGCCTTGGTCATGTTCTCACCATCACCTCCACTCTATTTTTAGCCAATCATTCACCCCCATATGATTGTTTACCCCTTCGAGGAACATATGCGAAAAGTGATTCTGTTAGCTGTCCTTGTGACACTTCCGTGATTGGAAAATTCCAAATATTACCTAGAATCAGCTGTTACCCAAAACCATCACTCGTTCCTCGAAAACGAGTCTTCTTTAAGCCCTTTTCACCTGACTCATAAAATATGAAAGGATTGCCGAGTGATTGGCCTCTCCGTCTCGTTAAATGCATCGAAAGTGCTATCCCTCCTCTATATTTTAATCTTTTTGGACCTAAGGGATTATTATACAAAACGATTGAGCACTTTTCTTGTTCGGCTCGTTAAAACTATCGAGAATTCATCCCTTTTGTATTATTTTACACTTTTTCAGACTTAAGGGATTATACAACGAAAAAGAATCTTTGGATTCTCCTTTCTGTTTCTTTTCGACTCTCTAAAAGTGAAAGAGATCGAGTTATCTTTGTCATTAAACTCGTTAAAACCGAATAGCGACAAACTCATCCAAATGGACAAGAACGAGTTTCACTCTCACTAGACTCGCTAAAATATAGTGACAGGTTCACCCAAAGGCGGATTTTAGAACAAGCATATGTTATCCTCCTCAAGCTTGACAAAAATAAAAGGTACCGGTCAGCAAAAACTGGGGAAAATTGGGAAGAAAACTTGAAGAAACTTTATTGGTAGAAAATCGCTCTTGAACATGACACTTTCCTTCAGCATCCATGCCGGGTTGGGTTGGTCTGTTCACTGCTCATCACCATTGGTCCATCACACCATCCATCTTTGGGGTCAACGCTACCAATCCATCGTGAGTGTCGCCGATATGTTCAAGAGAAGTCATTCAGAAAATTCACCTGTGTCTCACCCACTGTAATACACTCATGCTTCATTCCTTCATGACCGCCGCCCTGAACCCTGTATCGTCAGTTTGTTTTCACCTGCAAAATCATTTTCTTCGTTCCATGTCATTGATGTGGGATTCATTAAGGCCCTCCTACAATGGGTTGCTTCTTGTCGACATCAGCTCATCATCCAAGAAATTGATTAGGAACAACCCTTTCAATACTTTGAAGCTTGCATGCCTCAATGGCAAGTTTCTCACTGTCGGCGACAGGTTTACATCAATTTCCTTCGACCGAGAGATTTTACATGGTGTTCCATGCCATGTCCCTTTTCACACCACATTAATTGTATTGCAGTACCTTGAGGGTCATTGTCACTAATGGTGATTCCTCTCGTGCCTGTTAACAGCTTACATCATTAGCTGGTAATTAGGCGATGTCTTTCCATGTTCGACTCCAGAAAATTTTTCACATGGATCGAATTGTACTCCGAGCGAAGATTGAACAAGTTTTGAAGACCCTGGATCTAGTTTCATCCATTTGGGCTGCGATATATTCAAGAATATAAAAACATCCACTGTACATCATTGCCGAACATATGATCATCCAAATCAAAGGATGATGTGTCCATATCATCAGTCTGTCACACAAACGATTGCCTGTCCTATGTACATGAAAATTAATTTATAAATCTGAACACGGGAATGCCTGCCTCAGCTAGATCATAAAAAATGTTGTCAAAATAATGTATTGTATTGTATCTTATTACAGGTCGCCTCCTAGCTCGGAAAAACTTCAGATCCCAATAGTAAAGCATTTCACCCGACGTCAGAAAGATTAACGACCTCATGCTTTAGGGGGAAACTGTTATAGAAATTTTTGGGAAATTCAACCCCAATCATAGATTTCCATAAACTGAGGGCTCCTAAGTCCCTAAAAGTGTTTCTTCACTACCTAAAGGAACAAGGTCAACTGATTACATCATCTCCCAGAGGTTCTCCACTGAAAACTACTCATAAATGGTTAAAACTGGACCATACTGAAAGCTTAATGCAGGGGGTGTGATGCATATCACCTTCCCAGTGTACAAGGTGTGATGCATACTGATTTGCTCCTCTGTAGGGTGTGATGGTTGGGAATGGACAAATGGCAAGGACAAAAATGCGAGGTGGAAGATCATGGAATCTTCCAGAAGCTTCCCCTCTGACACTTGCCTCTCTATTTTCGACCAGGGATGAGTAAGGGATCATCATTCTCCAAGTGGAAGCAGGAACTATCAGAGAGAGGACACTAATCAAGATCCCAGAAGATGACTCACCTCTCTGTAATCATCTATATATGGATCCCTCATCGCAGAGATCTAGAGGCTGGAATTTTGTATCTTATAGAGAAGTGTTGTTGGTATTCAGGTGTACATTCACAGTGTTGGGTGATCTAGCTTTCCTTGAGGTGAAGAAGGGCTTCCTAGCTGGTGGATGATTCTGGGTCAGAGCACATGGTTGTAATCTTCTTGCTACTTTTCATCTGAATAAAGCTATTCTTATTTCCTTCCATATTCTTGTGTACTTGTTTATATAT
>APFE031684896.1:2673-20772 GCA_000404065.3 Pinus taeda | reverse complement strand
CCGGGGATTTTTTTTCTTTTTTTTAATTGAAAGTTACATTTCCATAGTTATAAACACCTTTTTAAAAATATGTTTTGTGTATGAGGCTTATGTATTTTATATGGCAATCATGTAGCATATATTTCAAGAGGGGGAGCATTAGTAGTAAATGGCAAACCAATAAAATATGGTTCGACCATGGGAGGCTCGAGAGAGGGAGAGGGATATATACCCTTGCCCTATTAGTGCAGCGACCTGAGCATGCTTTTAGGCTTCTATCTGAATGTCATGTATCTTAGTGCATGATAAACCCTAATCATTTTTTTCTCATGCGCAATCTACATTCCTAAAAGCCCATGTTCTTAGCTCCTTTGGCATCTGGAAAGAATAGTTGCAAACCCTTATATCTTGTCTTCTACACTAGCTCAAAAAACGTCTTTAAAATGCTAGACATCTAAAGGAAAACTCAAACACCCTGTGCACTATGGCATGAGCTCAAGAGTATTTATTGGGTTCCAAAAATTGGTCGATAATCTTGTCGATACAACCGTTGTTGATTATGTTAATTTCCAAAGACATGAGGTCTATTTCGCTCTTGCTGCAAGAGAAACCTGTGACTTTCATCATTATTATGATCTCTATCAAAACCACACCTAAGCTATAAAAATCACTCTTGTAAGAGAGGTGGAAGCTCTTGTTTTAACAAAATCCCCACACATATCCATTGTACTATAGGGGAACCCTAGGTTACCGGAGCTACAATACCTTAGAATTGAAGCTATACTTGAGTAAAATCTTGTTGGATTTTATGTCCCTAAAGGGTTTATGTCTGAGTGGAGGTAAGTCAGGGCATTCGTGGTCTTAGATGTCAGCCTAATTCTCTGTGTTTCAGATTCCCTTTTTTAAATCAGTTAGGGCATGCATTCATCTCAGTTTGACATCTACCCATCTATTGTATTGCCCATTGAGTAACATTTGTTCAAAATTTGAGGTATCAGTGAACAAGGAGAGGAAACATATTATTTAAAAGATAGAATATTTGCAAGGCATGACATCATAAATTTCTGATCGGAAAATTTTGTTAAGAATTGGTTAGCAAAAATTAAAAATAGTTTCATCCACTTACGCTATATACCTCTTGATCTAAAGATAACTAACTGTTCATTTTATGAAAGTTTCTTGGGTTAACAATGTAAACTTTGAAACGAGAACTATAAACTCAAAATGGGAACTCTGGCCAGAAAACCCCAAAAAAACATGAAAATTTGTGCTAAAAATGATGGCTTTTTTTCTTTAGGGTCAATTTTGAACATGTTTTAAAAATAGCAGCGAAAACAATTTTTTTGTACAAAAATTGTCCAAAAAACACCCTGAAAATGAAAAGTGTTGATACTGGAACATTTTTTTTTTGTAGGGTTAATTTTCAACATTTTTAAAAAATGGCAATAAAACCGAATTTTTATGTGCAAAAAAAAACTGTTTTTGAGGAAAAAACACACTAATGTTTTTTGTAGAATAAAATTTTTCTTTCCTAAGTATAATTTCAACATGTTTTAGTAATGATGATAAAGATAAAATAATGGGATCTAAAACACATTAAAATTCTATTAGTTTTCATCCATGTTGTTAAACATATAATAACATGCCACTAAAGATCGCTAAAATTCTAATTGTTTTCAACCATAACATTAAATATACAAAAAAATTGGAATTTTTTCAACCATAAAATTAAAAAACCATGACATTATGAACAAATTACATGACTAAATTAATCAAAATGTCATTATTAGTAGATTGAATGAAACATACATTATATATCTAAGTTATTATTGCATTGTAAATATTCTAAACAATAAAAATCATCATAATTAAAACGTATAATCCAAAAAACAGAAAAATGACTCATAACTTCTGATTTAACACCATATGGAAATCAAATTTTTTATTTCAAGATACGATGCAAACATCAGTTATATAAACTGTCTTAAACAATTATTCAAAAGCACTCATATTTTCTTGCACACCATCAGAATTCACATCTTCGGATGAATGGCTGGATGCAGATGAAGATGTTCCATATTCTTCTCTTTCATCAACTAGTGCCCCAGTAAGTCCACATGCATGCCCACCATTTCATTTTTTAAAATTCTTCTAGATCTCAACATTGTTCCTTCTGGTAACAAACTTTTCATAATCTCTATCATCTTGAAGTGAAGAGTTCCTCTCTTTGTTAAATTGATGTCATAAACAAGTATGTCAACATCCTCCAATTTTAAGAGGTTTTTGTGGCGACGATTTATATTTGTATCCATTATTTTTCTCTTTCCGCCAATTTTTTTTATCAACTACCATCTCTGGCTTATACACACCATTGAATGGGTGTGTATTTGTGGCATACCAATGTACTTCAACACCTGTAACATCTTCATTTTCTGTAATGACCTTTATAACCTTAGCAACCGAGAATGGATAGCCATTGGGATCTTCATCTACTAGCATTGCCATCATGCAACCCTCCTTAATATCTTGTACTGAACCCCTGTAAAGGTCTTCCATGGCTTCATGTTGTGCACGAGATCTTCTAGAACCATAATACATCTCTCTTTCCTCTTCCTGTGAAGAATTAATAATACCTTGAGATTGTTGCAGTTCAACAATGTTTCTTTCCTCGTGTTCATTTGACACATTTTGTGGCCAAATAAATGGATATTTCAAAGGTATATCTTCATTTGTTGTTCTTGAAATGATATCACTTTGATTATTGAAAAAAGACTCCCACCAAATTGAATAAGCAATATCAAAGTACTCATATGTATATCTAATACATTTTTTAATTTCTTGTAGGCAATCAGAGTAATTTATATCTTTGTTCTGTCTGCGTGCATTATGAACTTCAACAACTGCTTGTAATAACAATATATTTGATGCAAATATTGGATGATCTGGAATGAACTTCAAAAATTCCAAACCTGATGATGGTGCCCATTCTACAGTAGTTGAATACTTCTTTCACCATATTAGTGTTTTCCCATCAATTTTTTTGATACGAAATTGATGTTGGAAGCTAATGTCATTAAGTTGTTCAATGCATTTCTCCTCACCATGCGATCCCAGAATAAACATTTGCATGTCAATAGTTTCTTCCAACACATCTGTCAGGCTAGGCAGTAACTCCTCAAAGCAAAATTAATTCGTATTTTGTATTCCTTCAAGTTGGTATTTATTATATACATGAGGGAGACACTGTTTACTTCATCTCCCGATAATTGTTCATATTACTTATTATTTATTTACATTATATTCACCCAATCCTGATGATTAGGTGCCAACATTCCCCCCCTTAATCTGAAGGGATGTTCGTGAGTCCAAGCATCATTCTGAATCGTTCAAGCTTTTCTCTTCCAAGTGCTTTGGTGAAGATGTCAGCAATTTGCTCATTAGTGGAAGAATGACGAAGATGGATTGTTTTGGCCTCAACATGATGTCGAATCAGATGATATTTGGTATTTATGTGCTTCGTTCAATCATGGAACTTTGGGTTCTTGGCCAACTTTATTGCAGAGGTATTGTCAATCATGAGTGGAGTTGATTGTATTTGTTTTACCTGCAAATCTTCAATAATTTTCCTGAGCCACACAATTTCTTTTGTTGCTTCAGCTGTTGCCACGTATTCTGCTTCTGTTGTGGAATCTGTTGGAACTAATTGTTTGCGTGATCTCCAGGAGACAACTCTTGATCCAAGACTCATAGCATATCCTGAAGTAGATACCCTAGTTTCTTTGTCTCCATCGAAGTTTGAATCAGAGTATCCAATCAAGCTGAAGTCGTCCACCTGTGTATACTTGATTCCAAAGTCTTGAGTTCCCTTCAAGTACCCTAGAACTCTTTTTGCAGCAGACTAATTTCCCTCACAAGGCTTTTGCATAAACATGGAGATGATTCCAACAGCAAACAAAATGTCTAGTTTGGTAGTAGTTAGGTAGTTGAGGCTTCCTACAAGTTGTCTATACTTTGTTGCATCCTCAAATTATTTTCCTTCAATAGATGTGAGCTTTAAGTTTTGTTCCATTGGAGTAGTAAGAGGATTGTATTCTGTCATGTCAAACCTATTCAACAGATCTCCAATGTATTTCTTTTGAGAAAGAAATATGGACTTCGGATGTTGGGTTACTTCAATACCAAGATAGTAATGAACATAGCCCAAATCAGTCATTTAAAAACTTTTCCCCAATTCCTTGTTTATGGATGCAATGTAGCTTTTATTGTTCCCTGTCATCAAAAGATCATCTACATATACCACAAGATATACAACTGTTTTGCCAACTTTCTTGACAAATAAAGTTGCATCATCAAGATCATAATGTTTGTAATTGAGTTTCAGAAGATGCTCAGTTAGTTTTTCACACTAGGATCGCGGTGCTTGTTTGAGGCCATACAAGGACTTCACAAGTTTTCATACTTTATGTTCATGTCCTTTCATAGCAAATCCTTCAGGATGGGATATAAAAACATTCTCTTTTAGATCTCCATTCAAGAAACTAGTTTTTACATCCATTTGATGGACTTTCCAACCGTTCTGAGCTGCTAGGGAAAAGAGTGTCCTGATGGTAACCCATTTTGCTGTGGGGGAAAAAGTCTCCTCATAATTGACCCCTTCCTTCTGTGCAAAGCCTTTTGCCACAAGCCTAGATTTTTGCTTGTCAAGTGAGCCATCATCTTTATACTTGTTCTTGTAGACCCACTTGCAGCCAATTGGTTTGGTTCCTAATGGATGATCAACCAGCTTCCAAGTGCCATTCTTTATGAGGGCATCATACTCCTTTTACATCGCTTCTTTCCATTCATCATGAGAAACAACTTCTTTGAAGGAAGTTGGTTCAAAATCTGTAGACCAGTTCAATTCACAATCATAAGAAACATCCATATCAATAGGTGAATTAGAGTCATCTACATCACCTTCATTTTGCTGGTTTGAATTTCTAGTTCCTGTCTTTCCAACCTCATCAGGATGAACACTTTCAAGTGTCTTTGTCAGCCACTTTGGGGGACCTTTCTCAAATGGTCCAGGTTGCTCCGTTGATTGAGTTGGGACTGAATCAAGGTTGACTCTCCCAATTCTGTCAATCACATCGCTTAAAGCATCATCCATTGTTGGAGTTTCATGCAGGGGAGAGTGTTCTTCAGAAGAAGATTCCACATGTTGATCTAGTATAGGAATCCCCCCTTCAAGATGTGGAATCTGATTATCAAATTCTTGAAATGATTTTGTTTTTGCAAATCTATCCAAGCGATCAAGTTGCCGCTCAACAACATTCAAAGTTTTGGATGATTCAAGAAAAATTACATCTCTAGATACAACAAACTTTTTATTTACTTCATCATAGAGACGATATTCTTTGGAGGTGTTTGAATACCCCAGGAAGATACATTTAAGACTTCTAGCACCAAGTTTGTTTCTATGTACCTTTGGTATCAAGGCATAACAGGTGGAACCAAAGACCCTGAGATGCTTTACCGAAGGAACATGTCCATACCACATTTCATATGGAATCTTGTTTCTGATAGCATTAGATGGACATCTATTCTTTATATATGCAGCACATAGAACATCATCAGCCAAGAACACTATCTTTACATTTTTGAAGAAGAGCATGGATCGTACCATATTTAAGATTGTCCTATTAATTCTTTCAGCTACACCATTCTATTAGGGATTATAAGGCATAGTTGTTTGATGTTTGATCCCATGTTGGCGAAGATAGTTTTCAAATTCATTTGATGTGTATTATTTTCCATTATCAATTCAAATAGACCCAATATGAGATTGTGCATCATTTTCAATCTATTTATGAAAGTTCTTGAATGTTTGAAAAGCATCAGATTTGTTCTTCAATAAATAAACCCAACACATTCTGGTGTATTCATCAATAAATGTCATCATATATTTATTTCCATTTGCAGAAGGAATAGGCATTGGACCACATAAATCTGAAAGAATTAGTTCAAGTTTTCTATGTGCTCTTGAATGTGAATCATGAAAAGTCTATTTGCTATGCTTTCCTAGAATGCAAGCATCACATTACTTAAGTTTCCTAGGAATTGTAGGCAAACCAACAACACCATTTTTCTTCAACAAGCGGAGGCTGTCATAGTTCAAATGTCCAAATCTAGCATGCCATAATAAACTTGATGGGGTGTACCTTCTTCATAATGAAAATTGTATGAGAAATGTTGTGCACGAGCAAAGGTTCCTTGCAGCTTGAGAAGCCTTTCTTCTTCTATTCCCTTAATGACAAGTGAGTGGTAAGATGCTTTTCTTACCTCAAGCTTACCATCAAACATATGAATGGAATGACCTTGCTGGCGGATGTGGACCAAGGACAACAAGTTTCTATTGAGCTGTGGGAGATATCGAACATGATGTAGAAGAAAGTCTGGAAGACCAAGCAGTTTAAGCCTGATTGTGCCAAGCCCTGATGGCTTGATTTTTGACTGGTCTACAAAGTATACTGCTCCATCAACATTGAGTCATGTGGTAGGTTGCTCCTGAATCAAGAAACCAATCATTTTTCCAAGAAGCAAGTGAAGCATTAAATAAATCTTCATTTACTCCAATATTACATTGTGCCACAACATAGTGAGTGGATTCAAGTGTTTTACCTTTGTCTGTATCATCAGTTTTACCTTTCTGTTGGTTTCTTTACAGCTCAAGTTTGTCCCATGGTAACTTGCATGTAGAGGCATCATGTGATCCATTTCCTTTGCAGCGTATGCAGTGCAAATCTGCCTTTTCTACTTGAGAGTGTCCGCCCCCCCTACCTCTGAAATATCTTCCTCTTCCTCTTCGACCACCTCTTCCTCTTGAAGAATCTTAAGCAGGATTCTTTTCTTTATGAGCAAGGGACACATCCTCTTCGGAAGATTCAGGGGCTATCTTCTTTCCAAAAGCTTTCTCTCTTTCAGCAAACTTTTTCACAAGAGAGTCAAAGGTGATATCTTTGAGATTTCCATTTGCTTGTAATGACTCAAGATAATTGGAGTAAGTAGGATAAAGTGCCTTGAGAAAAGTGATAAGAGGAATATCCAATTTAACCTTAGTGGATTTGATATCATGCATTATAGACTTTACTTCAGATGCAAGAGCAAGAGGATCATTATTTTGCAGTTCAAGAGTGAAGAGTTTAATCATGAGTTGAACAACTTCAAGTGCAAAATGTGAGTCATAGAGTTCTTTCAGCTTTTGTAAGGCTTCAAAAGCAGTTGAAAATTGAAAAATATGGCGACTCACCTCTTCATTTACAGATGCTGCGATTAATGCATAAGCTTTGTTGTTCTTGTTTTCCCAAATGACGAGCTCTTTGTCTGAGGTAGGCCATTCTGGCTCTTTGTCTTCGTCTCCAACACACACTCCTTTCCACAACTCATTGAAAATGAGTGTGTGTTTTATCATCCGAGACCACTCAGGATAGTTCTCTTTGCCAGTGAGAACTATTCCCACGATGGATATGATTGAATGCATACTCTAACAAAAAAAACTTCTGCTGCAAAACTTTTACTCTTAATGGAAAAAAATATAGTTCTGATATGACTGGACAATAAACTCAACTTGACAGCAAATGTCAATGCCCAAGACATATATATCGGCCTTTTTGGTAATACGCACTATTCAAAATATATATCGATTTCCTTTTTTTACATTGATCACCCAATGCAGCCCTTCAAAAAATTTTAACACACAGCGGTGATTTTAAAACATGCACAAAATCAAGCTCAACTCACATACACATCATGTATAGGCAACGTACCAAAACTGTTCAAGATACCATGTTTAGGCAGCGTACCAAAACAGTTCAAGATAGCATGTATAGGCAACGTACCAAAACAGTGCAACGTATGGCATTTAACACATTTTACATGCCATGAACAATGTTAATACAATGTTTGTATACCAGCGTATAGCCAAAAACTTAAATTATCGTATAGCCAAAAAAAACTTCAACATATATACCAGCGCTTCTGCATCAACACTCAGTAAACTTGGTGTGCTTTGACATCAACGTAGGTGTGCTTTGACATCAACGCAGGTGTACTTACGCAGATCTCATGTACCCAGCAGCCGCATCATGCTCTCAGAGCTCAATTTGACAGCCTCACGATGGCTCCTGGGGCCACGCAACAAGAGAACCCTCCGTTGAAACCAGAACAAAACCAGAACTATTCAACCAAACGACTTCAACAGAGATAATGCTTCATGGGTTCACCACAGTTCCATAGAGGAGAGTGTTCTTCAAAGTAGTTGTGGATCAAAGGGCGGAATGGTTTACTCTCACGGCCAGGGAGACGATATTCCAGTTCTGCAAGATTTGCAAATACACTGAAGCCGTCCCTCTCTCAATTTAGCAACGTTCCTTCACGCAGGTATGGGAACATTTTATGAATTTAGGCAGTAAGAACAGTAAATAGACTGCGTAGTAGGCATGCAGAGAGGTAGTGAACATATTGTGCAATAGACAGAGAGGATAGAGAGCACAGTAGACAGAATCCACAGGGGCAGAGGACAGAGAGTAGTAGGCAGAAGGGAGTTACAACTATTTTTGGGAGCTGGCTCTGATACCATGTCACGCTAGGTAGTAAGTCCTCAAAGAAAAATTGATTCGTATTTTGTATTCCTTCAGGTTGGTCTTTATCATATACATGAGGGAGAGATTGTTCACTTCATCTCCTGATGACTGTTCATATTACTTATTATTTATTTACATTACATTCACCCAATCCTGATGATTAGGTGGCAACAACATCAAAAGTAGGCTCTGGCATCTATGATTTCTTAATACATTTAATTAATGATGGCAAGCTCTCAATTTCCTTCCTCCTCAATGTGACTGAAAAATAGCTGAACATATGATCAATATGGTCATGTGTGTGAATAACAAGAAAGAAACCAACCTTTACCTTCTGAAAAATTCTCAATTCAACAAGCATGTTTAGATATCCAAAAACAATCTGATTTTTGTTTCACAACAAGTGTTTTCCAATTATAGATACAAAACTTCAGGAAGATTACCAGACCAATAAGAAAGCATATCATGAATTATGGTTATTGTAAGATTTGCATCATTATGAATATTTGGCGCTGTGAAGTACACCCTTGGCAACATTTCCCCATTGAAGACCATACAATCAACCAAGTGATACTGAATATAATTTGCCTCCTATACACTTTTGGGTGTGCGAACAAAATGTGGTAAAAGTGTTTTCTTCTGGTCCATACCTTATCAAACCCAAATATTTATTCGAATTATCATAACACTTCTTTCAATGCCTGTACAAATTTTTCCTTTCACTTGTTTGTTGTTCGCGATGCTCCTGAAGTTATTTGACAATGGAATCTACATAACATAAAAGAAATTCATTAGGAAATATGTTTTCATAGTTGATGACTATACAATTTTAAAGGTTAAAGTTATGAATGCCTACCTCTTTCTGACCCTTCACATTTATCCCTTTTTTCTTTAAGAGAAGCACATGTACTGCCAATCCACATCTTTGTCTTCTTAGGAATATGTACATTGTTGAATTATTTCTTCCATACCTTCACAAAATATTGATATGTAATAAATCGACCATGTCGCTCAGGACCTTCTACATATTATTTGTATAAGTTGTAGATTTCTTGTCTTGAGAAATTATCTAGAATGTGCATTGTCTCTATATTTGGCATACCCTCTCCACGCTTTGAAAAGAAATCTTTCATCCATGACATTGCAGTATTTGATAATGGCCCAAACTGTTATTTATGACGTACTTCTCAATAAAATGTGGGATCCTTTTCCAAATTTTCTTGGATTCTTGACAGACAAAAATTACCCATTGAATGAAACATTTTGAAAGCCTTTCTACAGATAAATAAAGACCCAATATGATAATCATAACCTGACAATGTAGATTGCATGCACCCCACTAAATATGAATTTTGCATGCTTTTATTCATTGACAAATATCTCTTCCTTTTCTCTAATGAAAACTTGAAATCCATATGTTTCAAGAAATCTTTTTGACAACATTCACTTGAAATGAGAGCACTGATAGAACTTCTTCTCATTAGATATTCTACTCTACGCCTTGTATAAGTAGAACATCTTGGATTGATACAAAAAGGTCTGCTCCTACTCCTCGATACAATATTTCCTGGAAACATCTCAATCATTAGATCATCATTTGTATAAGAATTTTCATCATCACTCTGAGGAAAGTTATCCTCACTATGATCATCTATGCTTTTGAAATACTAACTTGGAGGATATTCTTCATTTTTCCCTTCTTCAATGCTACTCTCATAGTCCTTAGAATTAGGACTAAATGGAAAATTTGACTCAATGTTTATTGGATATTCTCCATAATGTGCATTGTCAATATTGCTCTCATAGTCCATAGGATTAGGAATACATCGAAAATGTGACTCTTCACTTACTGCCAATTCTTCATCCTACCCTTCGTCACTTCTTCTCTCATAGTCGTTAGGATTAGGACTAAGTGATTCATCCTATCCTTCGTCACTACTGCTCTCATAGTCCATAAGATTAGGTCTAAGTGGAAACCGCGACTCTTTATTTATTTGAAAATCTTCATCACTATTGCTCTCATAGTCCATAGGATTAGGACTAAGAAGACACCGTGACACTCCATTCTTTTGAAATTCTTCATCATGCTCTTCATCACTGCTACTCTCATAGTCCATAGGATTAGGACTAAGTAGGCACCATAACACTCCATTCTTTTGAAATTCTTCATCATGCTCTTCATCACTACTACTCTCATAGTCCATAGGATTAGGACTAAATGGACACCGTGACACTCCATTCTTTTGAAATTATTCATCATGCTCTTCTTCACTGTTGTTCTCATAGTCCATAGGATTAGGACTAAGTGGACACTGTGACACTCTATTCATTTTAAATTCTTCATCATGCTCTTCATCATTGCTACTCTCATAGTCCATAGGATTAGGACTAAGTGGACACCGTGACATTCCATTCTTTTGAAATTCTTCATCATGCTCTTCTTCACTGTTGCTCTCATAGTCCATAGGATTAGCACTAAGTGGACATCGTGACACTCTATTCATTTTAAATTCTTCATCATTGCCGCTCTCATAGTCCATAGTATTAGGACTAAGTGGACATTGTGACACTCCATTCTTTTGAAATTCTTCATCATGCTCTTCATCATTGTTGCTCTCATAGTCCATAGGATTAGGACTAAGTGGACACCGTGACTCTTTATTTATTTGAAATTCTTCATCCTGTATTTCATCAGTGTTGCTCTCATAGTCCTTAGGATTAGGACTAAATGGAAGATTTGACTCTCTATTCATAGTAGAAGAATTTATGTTATATTCGTCAATATGAATAGAGTTGTTACATGACGAAGATGTTGATGCTTCACAAAGCGAAACCTAACTATTAGAAGAATTCATGCCTTTCAAACAGAATAGGTTGAATGATACAAATTCACTCTCTCTTAATGATAATATGTAGCTTAAAAAATGAAAAATTCCCTCCAAAGTTTCCCTCCATAAATTTTCGCCAAAATTTTTCCCTCCAAAAATTTTGTTTCATGTCTTTCCCTCCATAATCTTATTCTACAGTTTATTAAAAAAATTTAATTAAACTTTTCTTATGAAATAAATCTTTTAAATTAAATATTTAAATTAAAATTGTAAACTAAATCTATTACATCAATTAATTTTTTACTTGAACTATATAACATTTACTAGACAATTGAATTTTTTTTTAATTTTTATTATATCTTTTAAAACAAATTAATCCTTATATCGCCATAAGAAGATTTACATGTTAAAGTTTTTATAAAAACAAATTAGTCCCACATTAACCGTGTGGTAAAAGAATTCTGTAATTTTTGCTATAACATGAACTTCATTATCACTATTCCTCATATCACATCAAGGTTTTCAAGGTTCGTTAAAAGACTTGGAGCGAATTTCTGGAGCAGTTACATTGCTATCAACAACATATTCAACGGAAGATTATCACATTTGAAAGGTTAGATTTTTCTTTTGTCGTGTGCAAGTTTTAAAATTCAATATGTTTAATGAAATTTTTATTTTTTTAGAAATTACAAATTTAAATGATTCAGATTTTCCCACTACATCCGTAGGGGGCGTGGTGGGCCTGTCATGCTCCCCGACGACCCAACGGGCCTGTGGCGGAGGGGCGGGGAAGCTGGACACCAGCCCCCCTCGCCCCACCTCGACGACCCAACGCCACCCGGGTGGCGAGCCAATTTTCTAGGGTGGAGCGACAGGGGCTGTATTTTTTTTATTTCTTATTTTTTTAATTGTTATGTTTTATAAAATTAATTATTATTTACCGTTTTGTTCATTAATTTAAGCTCCTTTTTTTTGTAATTTATTGATTTATATATGTGTATTGTTTTTGCAGGAAAAAGGCATCAAAGAAGATTTATGTGAATCTTTCTGGACCAATGACTGCTAAAATTAGAGGTGGATCTTCAAAAAGCATTGTTGAACAAACCAAACCTGAGCTGATAGCTACAAATCTTTCAAATTCCTCAAATAATAAGAAGACGATTTCATTCTAGAAGAAATCAAAAGAAGTGATACTTCCAAAAAATATATACCAGTATGTGAAAGAAAGAGAAGGCGGAGATGTGCAGATATATCTATATGTTGATATCCCTAATGATAGTGGAATTTATGAGGTGTTGTGAAAGTTCATAGACATGTGTTTGGTATGGGACACTGAAGTTGTTTATATACTTACAAAACTTCCCCAAGTCACATGACATATTAAATATCAGTGATTATTTTCATTGTATGACACGAGAGAGGTATCTACAAAGTTGTGTAAACAAATTGTAAATGAGATTACACAAGATATCGTAGGTATTGTTATTTATTTTTGCGTTTTTTGTTATTGTAACTATCTTATTATATTTTTATAACTTAGGTTTCATTGACATATGATATTTTGTTTGACATAATTTTGTTGAAAGTATTTCAATTATGTTGGTAGGCATTCATTTCATAGAGCAAGATGTTATGAATGTTGTCAGTAGTTTCTACCCAGGTTCAAAAGAAGATATGGCAAACAAGAACAAAGTAGTAATTCATGATGCTACAAAACTACATCCAAAGGACCAGAAAATATGCCTCTAGTGGATAAGCAAAGATAGATAGGTAACTTTTGAAGATGAGGAAGTTGAAACTGACACTGAAGAATATGTTGTCGTTACTGAGGATGACATTGGAACTAATGTTAGAAAGCATAAGAGCCATAAAAGAGAAAAGGTAACAATGCCCATGCATGTCTCTGTTCCAATTAATGATGAGAATGTTAGGAGGAAGAAAATTAAAGTTGAGCATTCTCAAGTAGTCATTACCAACAGTGAAGATCGTAGTAAAACTTCAAAAGAAAGCAGGGAAATCATTACACCAGGAGCTGATTTAGAGGATGGCATTATTAAAGTAAAACGAAATTCCATTCAATAGAACTTGACAAAGAGAAACTTGATTGAGGGTGGTTGTACATTTTAGCTTAATGTGAGACAAACCTATAAGGAAAGTGAAGGACAATGTAAATACCAAATTAGAAAGAAACACCACCTGCATGTTCATAACTTGAAGACATTGATGAGGTACAATCCATATGCTCATGTGGTTAATTATGTGTTTCTTGTTGATCCGGTTCAAGTTCCCAACAAAGAAGCATTTGATAAGTCAAAATGTTTTGAATACAATTATTATGTGCTTGGGGGGAACCATTTTGTAGAAGCTCAAAGATAATTGATGGAGGAATATCCCAATAACCCACATTCTGAAACAATGAAATGTATCATTTATGCTTGTTTATCAGATACAAAAGCAAAGTTAGTCTCATGGGATCATAATTCAGATAATGAGTATAGGATGTCTATGAATTTCATCCAAACAGTTAGATTTATTCATAGTGAATTTGAAAAAAAATGTGGTGGGGATAAAATAAATGTTACTATAGATTTCCAACATGAATGTTGTATGGAAATATGCTATCAAATTGAGGAGAAACTCAATTCAAAAGGCGACAGAGTAAATATTGATATGTTCAGAGGTATTGATAACATTTTCCAGATGGCATTTAGAATTGGAGAGATATTGGAACTTATTAATGAGATTTTTAGCATGGGGAGAACATTGGCATTAAAAAATAAAAGGCCAAAAGGTTTAAACCATTGATATGTAGCAACAATAAATCAGGTCTTGAAATGAAGCAACTTCTAGAAGATATGACTATCACACCTTGGAGAGCATTGCAAGGAGTGAAGGATGAAAAACTTGTCAAAGCAATATTATCTCCTGTGAGGTTAGGGGAATTATCATTGGGGGAAATGTCTAAGGAATTTCAAAAGTAAGTTTGTTGAATTATTTTACTTATTTCTAGATTATAATTTTCTTTTAAATATAATATATGGCTCTTGGTAGTATTTGTTATACATATCATTTTATTAACTTTTTTTACTTTATCTATTCGGTCACAAAGTTTACATGAAAAACACAAGAACGAATGGTTAAATTGTTGAATGAAGATAGTTGGGATGATGTTGTACCCAACTATCCAGATTCAAGTTCTACATCAACACTAATTTATTTTTTTCTTGCATTTAAAAAGGTATGTTGATTTATACATTCATTTTTATTTTATAACTTATACATATATATTTTTATTTTATTAAAGATGAGGAAGGATGCAAATGGAGCACCAGATAGTTTCAAAACCTTTACTAAAAAAATTAAGATCGAAAAATTGAAGAAGCAGCGTCTTAAGAATGTTGAACTTATCCAACTCTTACTCATTTCATTTGGAATGGGCTTCACACTATTCAATATCAAGTAATACAAGGCGACCATGAAGACATTTCTAAACTCATACCTAAAAGGGATTATGCCCTAGTTATTGCAGATATTGCCCATGGTTTCAATATCCCAAACATTAACTATGACAGTGACCCTTATAATTATCAAGCTCTTAGTAAAGTGGTTGCGGTATTTGTAGAAGTCACATCATCATCATTATGGAGATTTGTGACATTTAATTCAGACACACAATTGGCAATGCTATTGTCAAGATTCAAGGGGAAAACAAACTAAAGGATGCAACTTACATGGTAATACGTTGAAAATGTATGTTTGATTAACAATTTAATTGAACTTTTACTATTTCATGTTACAGTCAAAATTCAAATCGGCTTAACCGTGAGGATCATCCATTTATAAATGATTGTGAGTTCATCCATATTGATAGTTTGGCAAAATATGATAGCTATATGTCTATGCTTTTTAATCGGGTAGATGGAAAGAGTCATAGCCAAGTATTGGCTTATGATGTTTTTGTGAGAAACCTAACATATGAAGACAAAGAAGCAAAAGGAGAGATAGCTAACATTTATCAAAAGTCACAGTTATTGATTAGCTATCTTATAGACATATGTTCAAATGAAGGAGCTTGGATTCTGGATTTATTTTCTAGCTCAAGTAAGTTTTATTATATGGAATTGAATTTCAATATATTCTTTCTTAATTTATATGTCATTATACTAATTTACTTCATTATTTCTTTTGTGCTTGATAATTAGGTACAACACTAGCATGTTGCCTACAAAAAGGAAGAAATTGAATTGACATTGAAAAAGATCCAGTATAGTGCAATTTTATTCAGCAAAGAATTAATGCTCTTCAATTTCTTCCAGATGCAATGCAAGAAATTAGGCTGAAGAAAGCGGATTTTAGTGAATCATGTGTGGCAAAAAAGGCAAAGGAACCTCAACCACCATTACATGGAATTATTGGAAAGGCATACATTGGGAGATTCACACACATCAAAGATCCATTAGAAGAGGAAAATGAGCAAAATGAAGCAGAAAATATTGTGGAAGAAGACAATGATGAAACTCTAGAGGATGAAGAGTTGGATTATGTGATATTGTTGATTAAATTTAAGTTATGCTTAGAAATCAAGCTTATTTTTTGTAACTATTAATTAGTTATACTTGTAATGTTTTGATGTTGACATTTTATGAGAAGAATAAGCATTCAATTAATGTTGTTATGTGTTCAATATTTGTATTATGTGATTATCGCATTAATTTTTATGTTAATCATTATTTTTTGAAAAAATCAAGATTTATTATTTTTTGACATGTGTAATAAAAAAAAAAAAAAAAAAAAAAAAAAAAAAATAAAAAAAAACAAAACTATTATTTAACATTTTTGTTAAAATTTCCTATTCAAAAATTGTGATTTTCACATTCATTTTTAGCCAAAAAAATATCAAAATATTAATTAGTATATTTATGTTGAAAATGTTATTTTTATTCAATGATAAAAATTATTATTTTTTGAACAATTATTGATTGCATTGAAAATATATTAACTATATATAAATATGTAAATATCGAAACTTTAAAATATCGACCTTCTCTTTAAATATGCCAAAACAATTTAAACCCTCACTCCAAGAAAAAAAATTAAATAAAAACAAGAAAATATGAAGAATAAAATCACTTCAAAAATTGTTAAATTTAGAAAATAATTATTTGCATTTCATACATTATAAAATTTAAAGTCAAAAAATAGGTCTTTTAAAAAAAAGGCCTGATGCAGAACCACCACTTTTTTAAATCAGCATGCAAAATCACTAACATTCTAAAAAGTAATGTACATAAGAAAATTTAAAGTGCCAAAAACTATGCTAAAAAAATATGTGTATTTTGCATCGCCACTTTTCAAAATCAGGTCACTTTTTTGCTACTTGTAAGAAACGGGTAATCGTATCAGTTCTCATTTCAAAGTTTACATTGTTGGTTAATATAATATACAAAGAAGTATGCAACTTCCAAAGCTTAAACATGCAAAGACTCAATGACGACTTGAAGGAGAGCTTAGATATATTGTTGTCCATCTAAGGAATGATGTTTTCTGCCAATTTTCATAAAATTATAGCCATAAGTTAGCAGCAATCCAATTCCAAAGAAAAAATGTGAGAATTCAATAGTATTTATAGAAACACCTTAATCAATATTTGTCATATAATAATGACTCTTTCCACTCGTTCTCCGTACTATTATGAGTTATAATATTACGCAAGAATGAATATATTCCTTTAATAATAAGAAGTGAGCTCACATTTATCAATAATTTTATATTTTTATATATATTAAAAAACAAAAAAAAACAAAAAATCTCAATTCTATAAAGTTTAAATATTTTTAAAATTCAATTAAATTTTTTTTTTTTTTGATATATTGATAACCATTAATTAAGCGCTGAGATTTGACCAGATGAGACACGGCTACGGGAAACCTCTCCCACAGCCTTATCAGAATTACCAACTAGTCTTTGAAACTTAGCAGCTTGATTCAGCTTCCGAATCTCCTCTAAGCGAAGGGATTTCAGAGCCGAATAGGCATCTATTATGGCCCAAAGGGAGGCTAAAAATAAGTTCCCAAGATCCAGATGCAAATCCAACAGAAACCGAGAAACCAGATTCAAGGACTTTCTGACCCTGTTGATTTCTGCTCTTATTAACACCAAACTCGCCTTAAGGAAAACCTGATGGTTTTGGGGAATGTTAAGGCGATGCTTAATTCGAGAAAAGACAGGGATGATGGAGGTCTCCGATCCAGCGGTTTTAACTTTGGTTTCACCTAACAGCTTCGCTTCCGTGGTACGTAGTAGTTCCTCAGAGCCAGGAGTCGGTTCGTGCTCTACCCCTGTCGCCAGCCCTCCAGAATGCAGTGTTGTTCCTGGCTTTAATATGGTTTCGACTGACAACAACCTGGCTATGGGTGACTCGCTTTCCATACGGATGATCGTTGCGGCATCTTCAGAGTCCAAACCAGCGTTGAGCATCTCCGATCCGGCGGTTTTAACTACGGTTTCACCTATCAGCTCCACTTCCTCGATACGTAGTAGTTCCTCAGAGCCAGGAGTCGGTTTGGCAAGTTGCGTTGGTGTGGTCAGCGAGGGTTCGATCCCTTCTCCCCGCCCTGTTGTTAATTCTGTGTGTAATGAATTAGCATGTAATAATATTAATATTAATTATA
>APFE031684892.1:16486-33578 GCA_000404065.3 Pinus taeda | reverse complement strand
TTCTATATATAGGAGTCTAAGGAGTCACAATATAACCCAGCCGACCTAACAATAATAATATAAAGGCACACAAATAATAATAGAGGGATTCTAAGGGGCACAATAATAACAATATGGGGATAATAGGGGCAAAACAATATTAATAAGGGATACAACTACAATAGTAATGGGGTAATCACTAGTATTATAGGGACTTAACATATAAGGAAAGATTTGTTGGCCGTGGCTTTTCACAGGTCGAGAGGATCATGTTGTTGCACTATATTTTGGCAGAGGAGCAAGATGCTGACAATTTGGCAAAGGCATCATCGAAGTGTAAATTCAAGTTCCATAGAGACAGGATCGGGGTGGCAGAAAATCCATTTATTGTTGAGAGGGAGCGTTGAAATATGGAAACAAGAATATTCCAATTTAATTTGTCCTAGAATTAAATTGTGAATTAAAATTGAATTTAGTCTTAACAACTACTTGGAAATAATTCATTAATTAATTTTAAATTAATTAGTTGGAGAAATTCAAGTTAGAAGTCTTTCTAAAGTCATGCAAGAGTTTTCCCTTAAATTAAGGAGATAAGATTGAGTTATATTTGAGTTGTAATTAGTTAACTCAGTTTACTGAGTTAAGTCCAGTTAAATTAGTTCCAATTTGTTTGAGAAACTAATAGAGAGTTAACAATCAGTTGATGCATGCATGCACTAAACTAATGCTACTCCAGTTAACTAAATATTCTCTCTTCAGAAACTCATGCATGTATATTCCAAGAAACACCCAGTTGAGATTAAAGTCAAGGACAGTGTATTATCAGTTGCAGGTGTTTTCTCAAGGAGAAAACTTATGCATGCAGTCAAGGATTTATCCTTGAGCATTACATAGTTTTGGAGGAGGCTAAAAACTTGGTAACAGGAGAATCATCCACAAGGAACACCGCAAGGAAATAGGAGCTTGGAGGGCATAGAGGAAGGCTAGAGAGAAGCCAGGATTGCCTGTGAGCATCTGTGAGGATTGTACTGAGAGCTGGCTAGTTCTAAGAGCTGAGGCTTTGTATAATTCCTATGTATTTCCACATGTATGATAATACAATAGTGTGGGGTTTTTAGCTGAGTCTTTCCCCAAAAGTATTTTCATGTGTATTGTGCCATTGATTCTTCTTCTTAATATTATATTGTTCAGCTCGATCTTTAAGCTTCTACAAATTGATAGTAGAAGTAGGTTATAGTATTCTACTTTGATTTATGTTGCATTATCGGGTTAACTTAACACAGATTTTCTACAACAATGCTATAGCTATTGGTACTATCATCTTTGAGAGGGAGAAATATTCTCCTCTTCGCCTCAAAGATGTTATGTTTGTACATGGGATGAAGAAGAACCCGATCTTTGTAGCAGTATTGGAGGATCATGGTTATGATGTTATTTTCAGTAAAGGGAAAGCCTTTATGAGACACATAACTACTGAGAAAGTGAAGAAAATTGGGGTTCGACTGAAGAACCTATACAAACTTGAGATGGGAGATTAAACTGCATTGGGAAGTAAGGTAGAAAAAGTGCAGATTCGAGATGTTAGAGAACTCTAGCAAAATAAATTGGATCATATACACCATGGTTCCTTAAAAATCATGCAGAAAATTAAAATCAGTCTCCCTAAAGGCTTCCTTGACCAGAAATATGTCTACAAGGGTTTCATATTGGGGAAATGTGTAAAATCCACCTTCAATGGCCGAGATAGCAGAGAAAATGAAATCTTTGAGCAAATCCACTCTAATGTTTGTGGACCCTTTTCTACAACCTCCACAACAAAACATAAGTATGATGTTAATATTATTAATGATTTCTCTATAAAATGTTAGATCTTGTTCACGTGGAAGAAGGATGAAGTTTTCTAAAAAAATTGTTGAATTCAAGGTATTGATTGAGAAGGAGACGGGGAACAAGGTGAAGGCTCTTAGGAGCGACAATGGAGGTGAATTTGTTTTGCATGCCTTCAAGGATTTTTATGCCAAAGAAGGTATATGAAGGGAACTAGTAGAACCCCATAACCCACAGTAGAATGGGGTAGATGAGAGGAAGAACATGAGCTTAGTGGGAGTAGAAAGGGCCATGTTGCATGATCATAGAATGTCATTACATCTATTGGTAGAAGCATGCAACACTGTAGTCTACTTGCAGAACCAGAGTCCTCATAGAATACTTGGTATGATCACACTAGAGGAAGCTTTCTCTAGGAGAAAACTTGATGTGTCTCATTTTAGAATTTTTGGAGCTTTATTTTATTTTCATGTCTACAAGGATTCTAGGAAGAAACTTGATCCTACAACAAATTTGGTAATTTTTGTAGGATACAATGAAACTCCACACAATTACCAGGTGTATTTTCCTTCACTGAGGATGACATTTGTGCAGAGAGATGCAAATTTTGATGAGGAGAAGGAAATGAGATGCTCTCTAGAATGAGAGATGAGTATCCCACTAGAGCATGAGCTTCTATCTCCAAAGGAGGACCCTTAGGAAGAGCTTTAGGAGGTTCTGGAGCATCCACATGTAGTGGAGCAAATAGGAGGCAAAGTGGAGGCACCCACTCAACTAGAATCTTTTAGAGGGGGGAGAAAGAGAACCAAAGAACCTGATAGATTGTTCTAGGATCCAAGGGAGAATGTGGGAGCCCCCACATTATAGCACAGGCAAAGGAGGTAACCTAATAGGTGCACTGGGTACATGGATCTCATGAGAAAGCTCATTGAGATAGAGACTTCCTCATTTGAGGAAGCAATTTATTAACCTATTTGGGTTGATTCCATGGTGGAAGAATGAAAATCCATCATGAAGAACATTGTATGGGTGGGGGTGCTGAGACCAAAAGGGAAATTAGTGGTTGGTTCAAGATGGATCTATAAAGTGAAGCATGCAATTGATGAGAGCATCGACAAGTATAAGGCCAGATTTGTGCCCAAAAGATTCTCTCAGATAGAGGGAGTGGACTATGAGGAAAATTTTGCACCAGTTTCAAGGTGTTCCTCAATCTGATCCATTCTAGCATTGGTTGAACAAATGGGTGGAAAATACCCTAGATGGATGTGAAGGCCACCTTTCTTAATAGTGTTTTTGAGGAGGAAATTTACATAGAGCAACCAGAATGATTTGAGACATATGATTGGGAGTCACATTATGCATAATCACGAGAGCATTATATGGTATCAAACATGCGCCTCAAGCATGGTGTTGAGTGATAAAACGTGTCTTTTTATCTCAAGAGTGTACTCAGTTTGAGGTGGTCACTTTCTCAAGAGTAATGTTTTACAGTCTAGTGCTTATAATGCAAAAGTAAATCAATGTTGGAAACAAAATCTAATCGGAACAACAAGAAACTGAAATTTTCTGAACTAAATCATTCAGTCAAACAACCATCAGTCGAGGACTCAGTAATAATAGCTCTCTCCCCTGTAAACTGATGCAAATGAAAATCAATCATAGGCAAGATCTCCAATCTGAGAACTTAGATAACTATAGTCAATGTTCTTTATAGTTATTGATCTTTCAATCCACACTAAAGCAATTAAATGGAAATGATAAATCAATAATGTTGCTAATAGAAATGGAATAAACATGCTCACTGCAATAATACTTAAAAGCAAAACAAAATACTTGCAGGAAAGAAATGAATAGCAAAGCTTATTTAGTAGTAATGAACAACAAAGCTATTTCAATATAAATGAACCGAAATATGTAGTGAACATCAAAGTCTGAATATGAACAATGCAACTTTATATTTGAAATGAACAATATAACAATATAAGTTGAAAAGGATAATAATCTCTGTTATGATGGAAAGGAACAACCACACGATTCAATCATAGCTTATGAAATAAAACAATTTCATAAAATATTAGAATAGCACACTGTAAAAACATGAAACTGTAAAGCAATACGATTCAAGGGAATAAGAACTAAATCAAACCATCACACGACTAGAACTGTAATGATATAATACATAGAAACAGCTTAATCCACCAAAGGCTGGGCTATTAGCGGCCAGTGGATGCTACTAGGCTACTTCAGATAAGGCGAATGAACAACAACCCTTTTACTTATTAATCATCAAACTGTGAAATCATTACAACAACAAAAGCCTTGAGAATTACGATGGTAATGCAACAATCCCCCTTTTCTCCTATCCTATCCTATCCTATCTCTAATAATCCCTGACTTAATCTCTCATAATCGATTCCATCATGAATAATCAATAATTAATTCTGAATCCCCTTCTTTGATCTCTGTTTTCATTTAAATAGAGAGAGAGCAGAGAGTAGTTACAACAGAGATGATTACAGTATAATTCTCATTACAAAATTGGATTTCTCTCAACAAATTGATAAGCAAGATCATCTCTAAGATATCTGTCCATCATCATTCAACAGGAATAGGTTGAATTTGGCATTGCAACTGGCATAATTTAGAAAACAGCCACACAACGAATCTGAGAAAAAAGTCTTCAGATAACCTTCCATTTCTCTTAGTACGGGCTGAGTTTGGGACAAATACTCATCAAGAATCTAATTTGGTCCGTTCTGAACAAAACCCATGTTTCGGATTTTCCAGATTCTTCTCCATTTGTCCGTACCATTCAATACAAAATTGTCACTTCTTATTCCAGCGAATTTCTGAGTTGGCATATTTAATGATCAAATATTCAATCTGGAAAATATCTTTGGAGGCTAAAATGGTGAGTGATGTTACAACCAATTTATTAATTAATCATCATTGGTAAAATCATGCATGATCATCAATTTATTAAAAATAATGGAGAATAAATAATATTTATCCATAAGAGCATAAATAATTATAAAATAGAATTATATGATAAATTATGATAAATGATGTGATGAAGAATGGTAGAAATGGGTGGATAAGCATTCAAAAGTGATAATAATAATGGCATATTAATAGCCCAACACATGGTACACTTGGATCGACATTTATCTCAGTGGATTGGGATTCACCACAAGTGAAGTAGATGTGAACCTCTATCACATTGTGTTAGATGGTCAATTGCTTATTCTTATTTTGTATTTTGATGATATAATATTGGTAGCTAATGAACAATTGATCTTCTCCTACAAAGAGGATATTATAAGGGAATTTGAGATGAAATACATGGGCCTAATGAATTATTTCCTCAGGCTAGAAGTGTGGAAAGGTGATGGTAAATTTTTTGTGTCTCAGGGGAAGTATGCCTCTGAAATACTTCAGAGGTTTCACATGCAGAATTGTAAGCTCATGGACACACCTCTAGCTATAAAATAGATCAAGGAGAATGCCACCTCAGGTGAAGAGGTTGATGCTATCATTTATAAGAAACTTGTAGGGTCTTTGATGTATCTTTTGAACAATAGACTCAATATTTGCTATGTAGTAAATCAAATAAATCAAGCTATGGTGAGGCCTACCACGTTGTATTGGAAGGTAATAAAGCATATGTTATAGTACCTCAAAGGCACTACCGAGTATGGATAATGGTACATGAGGACAAAGGGAGTGAAGCTTAAAGGGTTGATAGATGTTTATTGGGCAGGGAGTTCAGTAGAAAGGAAAAGTACTTCAAGTGCTATATTTAATGTTGGGTCCACAACAATTTCCTAGTACAATAAGAAGCAGAGACCTGTGGTGCTCAATTTAGTAGAGGTTGAATACATGGCTGCAAGTCAAGTAATTTGTGAGGCCATATGGATGAGGAAAATAGTTGTGGGTGTTTTTGGTTAGGAGATGGCTCTGATAGTGATATATTTTGATAATCAGAGTTGCATTAAGCTCTATAAGAATCTTGTATTTCATCACAGGTCCAAGCACATTGACATTCGATACCATCATTTATAGGACTGTGTGCAAAGGATAATTATGTTTCCACAGTACATTCCAATTGAGGAGGAAGATGATGACATCTTGACAAATGCATTTTCAAGAGGTAAATTCGAATTATACAGGTGCAGGATAGGGGTGGTGAAAAATCCCTTTCTGCCTAAGAGGGAGTGTTGAAACAAATGTAGCAAGAAAGGCTCAAATTGACCTTCGACTTAGTCAAATTGAGTAAATCGAATTTCAACATCAGTAGGACAACTTGGAGGAAGTTCACTAGTGTGACATGGATCTTGTCACATAGTTAGTTCAATAAATTTGAGTTAGAGGTCTTGGATTTTAGTTATGCATGTGTGATTGCTAAATTTTAGTAATCTAGTTCAATTATTTTTAGTTGTATTCAGTTAATTGACCTCTAACTATTGATAGAGTCAGTAGAAGGTTATTTGTGTAGTGGGACAACAATCTCAATCAGAGATCTGTCAGTTAGTTGATCAATCAACCCAAAATAGGTAGTGCATGCTAGGAATTTGAGTTCCCAAACTAAAGTGGAGATGACAAGGATATGTAAGATCAATTATAGACTAGTTTTGAGTGTACAAGTGTTGCATGAGTGAGAAGATCAATCCTTGGGAATTGTGCAATCAATTTGGAGGAAATTCCTATTTTTTAGGGGCTAATTTCCTCAATATTTGTGCAAGGAAATATGAGGCTTGGTGAGAAAATAATTGGATAAGTGTTGTCCATAGTTTCTCATTGAGCTAAGAGAACAATTATTCTTTTGCAGGTTGAGGTCAGAGTTGGAGCTAGCAATTGTAATAGTTTCTCTATTCAAATGATTAATGCAAACAGGCTTGAGGGGTTTTTCCCAGTTGGGTTCACCTAGAAATCACAGTGTAATTGTGATTTTTCTTGTTGCATGTCTATGCATGTTGTTCTAAATTATGATTTCTATTCCACATATTAGTAGAGTAGAATTGGTGTCTCTTGTTTTCAATTCGAAATCTTGAGCAGTTGCAATTTCTATCAAATTTATACAAGAAATTTAGATTTTTCTAAGAAAACCAAACTTTAAAACATGTATCTGGTGATTCACATTTCTAAATTTTTTGGATACCCAAAACCTCTCCTAAACTGCAAACCATATTTAAGAAAACAAATACATTTGAAAAACAAGTGTGAAGTGTTTTCCCCACTACATTTGTAAAATAAACATATACTTGGACATGTTCTTTTTCTTTTTTTGAGGGATTCCCATATTAAAATTGTATTCTTCAATATGAGTCACATAAATAACTTACATTTTGAGCCTCAATGGCTAGCTCAATTTCTATTGGTTTTAGACATCCGTACTCTCCCTTGAAGTCAAGGAGGTCATGATTTTGACTCTCTTGCTCCTTGGGGATATGCCGTCATTGAAAGGGCTAGCAATTTACCATGATTACCAGCTATGGATGAAGTGGAAGTATTCAATGAGTTTTGAAGCTTTCATAAAAAACAAATTACAATTGGGAGGGGCCTTAAATTTCCAATGCTTTTTCCACCATCATTTGTTATCACGTAGTCTTGGTTAGAAAAGGGATAAGTATAAATGACTAGGAATATAATTCCACCTTATTCCTTTCATAGCCTAGATTAATTCATCCATGTAATTATTTAATATTATATGTGACTTCTTGAGTACTAGCAAAAAATGATCCCACTTTGGGCCAAATTTCCTTTTAGACAAAAAACAATTTCCTTCCTCTATCCTTGAGACAAAAATCAATTTCCTTTCCAATTACTTGTAAGTCTTGAATTATTTTGTTAGGGAGGAATATGTCTCTACCACACCCCATTATTGCATCTTCCCCCAATATTACTTATGTTCTATCTCCCATCTCCATTACATATAGGAGCATATGGATAGGACGGTTAGTTTCATAACCTTCAATTGGATATATTCATTATAATTTTCCTTTCCTTTCTATTCTAGTTCAAGAGAGTTCTTGGAGCAATGTATTTTTATATAATAATTATTTTCCACAAGCTCTCCTTGTTGGTTTTAACCTTGTACAATTAATTTCTACAAATAGATTCTTAAAAAAAAACATAAAAGATGCAATGGAACAAACACACATACTAACACAAATATTTTACCCTCAAAACCCAATTGTGAAAACCATAAATAATTTTCAGTATATTCACTCTCTACAATGTTAGAATACAATATGTATATGGCGTAACATCCATAAACCCCCAATACATTAATATTGGATTAGAATACAACTTTAGTACCTTAACTGGAATTAAAAAAACCATGGGTTGAACTACGATATGCCCCAAAACTGCTAAAATGAAACTTTGTGTCGAAAACTTCCAAAAATGGACACAAAAATATACTCAATTTTTTTTCGGTTGCTTCCCCTAAATTCCCACATAGGGGGATCTCAACCACATTGTAACCCCATTAAGAAATAGGTCTTACATGTTGATTTGTAATTTATCCAGGACAAAGAATTAAAGGTATTACAGACTCATGTGCATGGATGTGCCTATGTCACTTTATGCAACGAATCAATAAGTTTGTGAAATACACAGACACTGAAGCAGTTAGTGAAAACATAACAGGGAAAAATGTAAACACAACAATTTTAATAAGGAGTTCACCCAATGCTCCTGGGCTACATCTCCCAGTCTCGCCTTAAGTGGTGCCTTCTCTATTATGTTTTCAAAGTAGAGTTTTACAACAGTGAGCTCAATTTGAGTCTCACTCAACATATATAAATTAGTAGGACTGGACTTGGATCCCCCAAGTATCTGGAGTACACAGACTCTCCTTATTGAAAACTCAAACTCTATTGGTCACAATAGTATGAGCCCAATATGAGACTCAATACATGACAGGGATGTACAGAGGAGTTTGTTTGAACCTCTCAAGTCTTCTCTAGAGTACACAGACTCTCTGGCTCTCTCTGGCTCTGTTTGGCTTGATGCTACCTTCAAGTCAGCTCAGCTTACTTTCTCTATTCTCTACTCTTGGCTTTCTGCCTTGACTATCTCTCATTGTTCTCTTTGTTTTTGTCAGTTCGTGGCTTTAAAGCCAATCTGCTTTCTAACTATTCATTTCTGCTTCCTAGTGCTCTGGTTCTCCTACCTCTTGTCCATTTGAATTCCTCTGTTCTACGTCGTCATCACTATGTAACATCTCACAGGGAGGTGGCCACCTGTTTCATAATGAACTGAGTGTCAATTCTCTTGGGAGTGTTTGAATGATCGTTATTTCCATTTAACCCCTAGATTGCCAGTGAACACAATTCTTTTGACAACTAATCGTTCATGTTGGACTTAAAGCTTTATAAAACTTAGCCTATTTACCCCGTTGAATCCAGTCATCCGTTGGATCGTATGTTTGCCATCGATCTAGAGCCTCTATATTCTATAGTCTCCGTCCATATCGGGTGGGTAAGTTGCATGACGTTTACCCATCCGATGTGAGTGGTTTTCTCTCTCTTCCACTGGACACGTGGCACCTAGTGTGTGGTATCGGGTGGGATGTAGTTGAAACTGTTTATCGCTCGAAGCCCTTTCGATATCCTACCGGTTTTCATGTGGGACCCGCCTTTGATAGAATCGGTGAATATGGTTTTTGACTTTTTGGTTCTGGTCGCTCGGGACCTTTCCTTCACTGAGGGGTTTGCCCAACGATATGTGATTAGTGACTTGTCACTAATCGCATATCAGAAACCTCCCCCATTTCTCCAAAATACCTCTCATTTCCTTGTTTCATGGTAGGGCACGTTACCATGGGCCAAAAATTTGCGCGCTTGACCAAGGGTCCTCATTGCTCTTTGTTACTCACAATTTACAACTTTGTCGAGGTTATTTCTGATAAGCTCAACCTTTGTAAGTCTCTGAAACTTTGGCATGAATTTTTATAGAGTTATAAAAACTTAGAGAGTGTTTTAGGATTTGATTCGGATCAGGGCCTTCCCACTGAAAAATCATTTGGACCACCAAAAGTTGGTTTTTAAGCATCCATCAAGTGAGGGTATAGATTCCTTTCTTGCCCAATTTCTATCCATTTCGCACCACTTGGTTTTGAACCTTTGAGTCCAATTCTCTGGTACTCAACACCTCCCCTATGTGTAGTTCTCACCTTCCTATCCAGAATTGTATCTTCCAACAACTCATTGAGATATTCAGGTAACAGATCATCAATAGAAGGCAATTGACTCTACTCTTTGGGATCTTCAATTAATGAAGGTTCAAATAATCTCAAGTTGTCTGCATTAACAACTGAGTAGATGTACATGTAAGCTGGTAAATCAAGGCGAAAAGCATTCTCACCCATTTTCTCAAGTATCTTGAAAGGTCCATACCTTATTGGCTTTAGCATCTTACCTTCACCTTACATTCTTTCTTTGCTAATATATAGCCAGACTTGATCACCAACTTGGAAACTGTGCTCCATCTGATGCTTATCATGCCTTGCCTTGTACTTGGCTTGGCTCTTTTCTAGCTATTCCTGGACTGTCTTGTGAATCTCTTGGATTTTTTCAATGAACTTGGTTGCCTTGTCCACATCACTATGTCCATCAACCACTATGTCTTTACCAAAGACAAAATCCAAGGGAGACCTTGGTGTGAAACCAAAACAGATCTCAAAATGAGATCTTTGTGTAGAACAATGTTTAGCTCGGTTGTAAGCATGTTGCACATAACATAAATGTTCATACCAAAACTTGGGATGCTTGCTACAATATCTTCTAAGCAACTGGATCATTGTCCTGTTGACACTTTTGTTTGGCCATCTATTTGAGGATGAAAATTTGTGCTCTTTTTTAGTTTCATGTCCATCAATTCCCATAAACTTGACCAAAATTTCCTAATAAATCGGGTATCTCGATTAGATATAATGGAAGTGGGTAATCCAAAATGAACCCATACATGCTGAAAGAACAACTTTGGAGTTTGTTCAGCTATAATCTATTTGTTACAAGGTATTAAAATACACATTTTGCTGAACCTATCCACAACAACATATAAATAGTCATGACCTTTTCTAGATTTATGTAGTCCCCCAATGAAGTCCATAGAAACACTTTCCTGGGGATGAGAAGGAACTGGTAGTGGAGTGTACAAGCCTAGTTTTCTATTGTTGGGCTTGCTTTTAGCACACATGATACACCCTGTTACATATCTAGAAACTGTCTCATTAATTTTTGGCCAATAACAAAATCTTTGCAGCTGTGCAACTGTTTTACTTACACCAAAGCGACCTGATATTAGAGAAGTGTGTGCTTCTCGAATTATCCTTACTCTTTCTATTTAAGGAATGCATAACTTTCCCAAATGATACAAGAGTCAGTCCTTAACATGGTAATCCCATTCTTCTAATTGTTTTCCATGACTTAAAGTTGCACATACATCTTTAAAATCTATATCTTGAGCATATTGTTCAATGTAGCTTTCATGCAATACTGAATTATGTTGAAGTATAGTAGATGCATTTATGATTGGTCTGGACAACATATCTACAACTTTATTGTGTATGCCCTTTTTAAAGCCGATGGCTAGATGAACTTGTTGTAGAAAACCCATCCAACTATAGTGTCTTGATTGTTGCAACTTAGTTTGTGAGTGCAAATATTGAAGTGGTTGATGATCAATATGTATAACTGTCTCTTTGCCTATTAGGTAATGTTTCCACTTTTTCACACTCTATACTAATGCATACAATTCTTTATCATATGTGGGGTAGTTGACTACTGTAGAATTAAATGTCTCAGAATGATAACATATTGGTTTACCGTGCTGCATCAACACTACTCCCATGGCATAGTCACTGGCATCCATTTCAATCTCAAATTGTCTTTGAAGATTAGGTAGTGCTAGTAATGGTTTTGTACTAATATTTTCATTTAAGGTGTCAAAGGATTTCTGCTATTTGCCTCCCCACTAAAACACCTTGTTCAATCCTATTAAAGCATGTAAGGGAACTGCAATCAAGGAAAAGTTAGAAATAAACTTTCTCCAATATTGTGATGCTCCTAAGAAGCTTCTAACTTATATAACAGATTTGGGTTTATGCCAGGTTACAATGACTGCAACCTTACAGGAATCTATATTCAATTCACCACCCCCTACAATATGACCCAAATAATTCAAAGATGTTTTGCCAAATTCACATTTTGAGAGCTTAACATAAAGATTCTCTTTTTTCAGAACATCTAGAGTCTGCTTGACATGCTTTAAATGTTCTTCCCATGTTTTACTAAATATAAGAATGCCATCCAAATATACAATGACAAAATCATCAATAAGAGGTCTGAGTACATTATTCACTATTCTCATGAAATTAGCAGGAGCATTAGTTAAGCCAAAAGACATAACCAACCACTCATATGATCCCTACTTTGTTTTGAAAGCGGTCTTCCATGCATCCTGCTCTGCTACTCTGACTTGATGATAACCACTATGCAAGTCCAATTTGGAAAAATAAACAGCATCTTTCAACTGATCTAGTAGATCATCTATGCGAGGAAGGAGATACCAATTTTTTATCGTTATCTTGTTTAGTGCTCGGTAATCAATGCACATTCTCCATGAGCCATATTTCTTTCTCACCAAGATAATTGGAGACCCAGAAGGCGATGTGCTAGGTCTTATGAACCCTTTCTCGAGTAGCTCTTG
Organism: Pinus taeda; assembly: GCA_000404065.3. Classification (NCBI taxonomy): domain Eukaryota; kingdom Viridiplantae; phylum Streptophyta; class Pinopsida; order Pinales; family Pinaceae; genus Pinus; species Pinus taeda. Next base: position 21,056 of record APFE031684892.1, on the reverse strand, counting down.
TACCTGCTTCTTGATTTCTACATTCTCTAAAGCGGACAACCTGTACATTTCGATGTTAGGCAATGGAGCATCTTGCTGCAAATTAATATCATGTACTATTTCCTTTTCGGGTGGCAGACCTTTAGGTTCTTGAAATAGTATATCGTATTCTCAAACAACTTTTTCTAAATCAGCTTGTTGTTTAGCATTACAGCCCTCAAATACATTGGTTTTATCAGGTTTCTTTTCCTTTACAACCATCAGTAAAAAAGGTTTGCATGAATTTACAATTCTTTTCATCTGCCCTAAGTTTATGAGAGTATAATTATTCTTGAGTTTATGAGCTCTTACAATATATTCGATTCCATCTTTAACGAGTTTATACTTGTTTTCAGCTCTATAGAAAATATCTTTTCTATCATACAAGTAAGGACTCCTTAAAATAGTCCCACTTATATCCAAGGGAACAATATCTAACTCAACCTCATCTACAAATGCTGACCCAAAAGAAAACCTAAGTTTACATTGTCTAGTCACTTGTAGTTGTACTTTATCACATAACCAACCTAATGGATATGGATTTTTTTTAGGTGTGGTTAGTAATCCCAACTTCTTTACAATTGCTTCAGAAATTAAATTTACTTGTGATCCACTATCAAACAAAGTGTCAATCTTTTGATGGTTGGAAACAACTCGAATATGAAAAATCTCATGTCTTTTTCTCTCATTTTCTTCATTGTCAGTAGACTGTGCAAAATTACTAGTAGATACTTCAAAATTTTTACCTTTTATACCTTTGGCTGCAATTGTTGTTTCGTCTCCTGAGTCTGACCCCAAATCCTTTTGAATATCTACAACAGTCTTCTTCTTTTTGCTATCGTACTTCTTGGGTTTCAGCTATGGATGCAGATTCCAATAGTGTTCATCATCAGGCCCATCCTTCTTACAATGAGTGCATGAATATTTGGTCTTTTGTACAGTATTTGTCTTCCTCTCTTTCCATTTCTATTTTCTTTTCTCCTTATTCTTGCTTGTAGTGGGTTTTCATGATCCCCCAACTTCTGGGTTCACATTCTTACCTCTAGCCTCTAGATGTGTAGCTTGAACAGATACCTCATCTATGCTAGTGGGATTAAACATGAGAATTGTGTGCCTTAATTAGTTGTGTAGACCACCTATATACTTCAGCAGAGTTCTAGGAGAGTCTAAAGAAATTCCTAGAATCAAAGCTCTTTTCCTAAATTCTTGGGTGTAACTTTGTACACTTTTCCCTTTTAACCGACGAAGAGTTTGCCAACTCATCATGGCTTGCTGCATATAGGCTAGTGGAAAGAATTTCTTTTTAATTGCAGAAACAAATTCACTCCAGACAGAAATAATTTTACCATGCTTCTTCATGTCAGCTTGTGTCATACTTTCCCACCATACCAAGGCAGTGCCTCCAAGGAATAGGCCGCCAGCTAAATCTTACTACTGTTTGAATCAATGCTCTGCACTGTGCAATAAACATCAATCTCTCTAATCCAATTATCTAGCTTCTCTGCATTCAACTCTCCATCATATAGTGGTAAATCAAATTTAACATCTAATTTAATCAAAGATGTCTTCTTTTTGTTTTTAGGGCTACTAAGAGGAGTGGGAAGTTTTTCTTCTTTCACTTTGCCTTTAGAGTGGTCATCGAGGAGAGATTCTTCTGCTCCTTTATTTCGTTTGGAGTTTGATGTATCTTCCTCTCTACCTTTCTTAAATTCTTTATACATTTCCTCTGCCATGGCTCTCATGGTCATGAAACTATCCATAAACTAAGGGTTTGATTCCAAGGGACTTTCTTCTGACATTTTCCTCTTAGGATAGACTCTTCCAATTTCAGGGTTAGTTTCAACCAACTCTCCTCCTAATCTAAGCTTTGATCTAGTTAGCATTCAACAACAAAATCTAGCACAAGCTTGTCTAACCTTAGTAAACTAGAGCTCTGATACCACTTGATCTGGAATTTACCCAGGACAAAGAATTAAAGGTATTACAGACTCATGTGCATGGATGTTCCTATGTTACTTTATGCAACGGATCAATAAGATTGTGAAATACATAGACACTAACGTAGTTAGTGAAAACATAATAGGAGAACATGTAAACACAACAAGTTTAATAAGGAATTCACCCAATACTCTTGGGCTACGTCTCCCAGTCCTTCCTTCAGTGGTGGCCTCTATGTTATGTTTTCAAAGTAGATTTTTACAACAGTGAGCTCAATTTGAGTCTCACTCAATAGATATAAATCAATAGGACTGGACTTGGATCCCCCAAGTCTCTGGAGTACACAGACTCTCCTTACTGAAAACTCGACCTCTATTGGTCACAGTAGTATGAGCCCAATCTGAGACTCAATACATGACAGGGATGTACAGAGGAGTTTGCTTGAACCTCTCAAGCCTTCTCTAGAGTACACAGATTCTCTGACTCTCTCTAGCTCTGTCTGGCTTGATACTGCCTTCAGGTCAGCTTGGCTTACTTTCTCATTTCTCTGCTCTTGGTTTTCTACCTTGACTATCTCTCACTGCTCTCTTTGTTTCTATCAGTTCGTGGCTTTAAAGCCAATCTGCTTTCTAACTGTTCCTTTCTGCTTCCTGGCACTCTGGTTCTCCTACCTCTTATCCATTTGAATTTCTCTGTTCTGCGTCATCATCACTGTGTAATGTCTCACAGGGAGGTGGCCACCTATTTCATAACGAATTGAGTGTCAGCTCTCTTGGGAGTGTTTGAATGGTCGTTATTTCTGTTTAACCCCCACATTGCCAGCGAACATGCTTCTTCTGCCAACTCATCGTTCATGTCAGACTTCAAACTTTATAAAACTCGGCATATTTACCCCATTGAACCCGGTCATATATCGAATCATATATCCACCATCGATCTAGAGCCTCCAGATCCTATGGTCTCCGTCCATATCGGGCAGGTATTTTGCATGACATTTACCTGTCTGATGTGAGCGGTTTTCCCTCTCTTCTGTCGGATGTGTGGCACCCAATGTGTGGCATCAGGCGGGACATGGTTGAAACCGCTTACTTCTTGAAGCCCTTCCGATATCCTGTTTGTTTTCATGCGGGACCCGCCTCTAACGCAATTGACAAATTCCGTATGTTTTTTGACTTTCTGGTTATGGTCGCTCGGGGCCTTTCCTTCACTGAGGGGTTTGCCTAGCGATATGTGATTAGCGACTTGTTGCTAATCACATATCAGAAACCTCCCTCGTTTCTCCAAAAGACCTCCCGTTTCATTGTTTCGTGGCAGTGCGCGTTACCATGGGCCAACAATCTGTGTGCTTGACCGAGGGTCCTCGTTGCTCCGCGCTGCTCACAATTTACAATTGTGCCAAGGGTATTTTTGATAAGCTCGACCTTTATAAGTCTCTGAAACTTTGGCATGAATTTTTACAGAATTATAAAAACTTGGAGAGTGTTTTAGGATCCGATTCCATGTAGATTTTTAATTGTAGATTCAACAAATTATGTGATATGCTAAAACACAAGACAAGAATCTACTCTACTCTTCAGCGGAAACCAAAATTAGTCAAAGAAAACAATAAGCAGAAAAGGAAGAATATCAATCGCACATAACGCAATATTTCTCTGGGGAAAGAAACTACTAAAAACCTTGTCTATTTATATTGCATTAACTAGAATATCTAAGAAGAAAATACAATGCTTGTTCAACTTGAACAATTCCTGCACTAGTACAATCGAACTCTCTGCCTCACAAGCCATCTCAAGCTAACACTTAGCCAATTTTGTTGCCTTTCAAGCCCCTAATTCCTTATGCAATTCCTAATATATTTAGAACATATTTAATTAGGAAATCCACTCTCCATAACTGCACAATCCATCCATAGGTCCTCAACTGATTGAATGCATCATTTGTACAACTCGGGTCCCTGAACTCTAATCTCAACCAGGTCTTCCTCTGATATGACATGTATGATTTATTTATGAGTGAATCTTCAGCTAACTGGTGTGGTATTGGTGCACTACTCCACTACTAGACCTCCTACTAGTTTGTCCAACTATTAGAACTAGTTTAACTGAATATAACTCATTTAGGCTGAGTTATCTAATTACAACTCAAAAGAACTCAACCTAGGCCCCTAAAATTTAGTGATCACTCTACATGACTCTAGATATAATTCCAACTTGAATTTCCTAATTCAATTAATTCAATTTAACTTATTTAACTATTACAAGTTGCTATGGGAATAGAATTTCAATTTAATTCACAATTTAATTCAAGGTCAAATTAAATTGGAACTTCTTGTTGCTATTTTTAACACCCCCTCTCAACAAGAAAGGGATTATCATCTACCCTGATCTTGTCTCTGTGAAAATCAAATTTGCATCTTGACAAAGCCTTTGTCAAAATATCTGCATCCTACTCCTCTGTGGGAATGTACTCCAACAACATAATTATCCTCTATACACAATCTCGAAGATGATGATACCCGATACCAATATGCTTGGACCGATCATGAAAAAATGGATTTTCAGAGAGTTTGATACAACTCTGATTGTCATAGTAAATCACAGTTGGATCCATCTGC
>APFE031684892.1:0-13883 GCA_000404065.3 Pinus taeda | reverse complement strand
GTACCCTTGGGAAGACCAGTAGAAATTTTTTGCATGATCTTCAAAGCACCATGGTACAAGTAACCCAGCCTCTTGTGCTACAACTCACCAATGTCTAGGCTCTTCACCTTCTCTATTTTCGTGCTCAAGGCAGCACAATATTCTATCTCCAACTTGTAGATATTCTTCGCTTGAATCCTTATCCTCTTTTCCTTTCCTATGGCTATGTGACAAAGGAAAGCCTTTCCCTTACTAAAAATCACATCATAGCATCTATCCTCCAACATGGAAACAAATACTAAGTTCTTCTTAAAACCAGGAACATACATAACATCTCGCAAAGTGATGGGAGAAGCCGACTCCCTCTGAAAGGTAACTGTACCAATCCTAGTAGCGTTATACCAACTGCCAGCATCCATCTCGATATGCCTTTGGAGATCCTTCTCCTCTAATTTGCTAAAGAGTTCTTTGTTACCAGTCATGTGGAAAGAAGCTCCATTATCTAGGTACCATACACTACCCATCATCGATGACACCATACAAGTGATAAGGGAAAAGTCCAGTTTGAATTGTGAGGTAAGAGCCTCACCTGCCACTCCTCCCGAGGGATTCTTACTGACCTTCTTGAGCAGACAGTTTGTGGAAAAATGTCTCAGCTCAGGGCAGTGAAAGTGCTTGAATTTTGACATGTCCTTCTTCTTTCTACCATGACAAGAATATGTTTTTGAATGGGATGACTTCCCTTTCCCTTTATTTTCCTTACCTGCTAAGGCACAATTATCCTCCTCATCAGTATTTGATGATGATTCGTCTCTGGTGTTCCTATAAATATTTCACTGTACCAAATCCGACCACATACGGTCCAAATCTGGTAGCTTCTCCCTCCCATTAACTGAGTCTTGGTAATTGTGCCAACTCTGCAAAGTCCTAGAAGAGCTATACTAACCATATCATCTTTGGCAAGAGTAATCCCGACACTTCCAATCTCATCCCGACAATGAGTGAACTTGGTCAAGTAATTCAGAATTGAGTCACCCTTCTCCATCTTGATCTTTCTAAGTTTGTCCTTCAATGCCAACTTCCTATGGTCACTGCTATTTTGAAATAAGTTTGTCAATTCCTTCCACATTGCATATGGAGTATCCTTACCGTGGAGGCTCGAGACAATGTGATCTTGAACTCCTTCTAGGATAATCCTTCTCAATTTTTCCACACACTTTCTCCATTCAGCCAAGTCTTTAGCATCAGATGCTAGAGGCTTAGGATTTTCATGATCTATGAATTCCTTGAGGCCATTTTCTTCCAGCACTACCTCCATCCTATCCTTGCAAGCTATGTAATTTGATTTTCCCTCCAAGAAATACTCAAGTCTGAAACCGTGGAAATCCATATTGCTAATTCTGAAGTATGAATTGCAAATTTGATTTCACCTGCACAATAAACTCAAATTATCATTTTATATACTATCTTCATCTATGATACCATATATATTTTTAATTGTATATTCAACAGCTTATGTGATATGATAAAACAAAAGACAAGAATGTACTCTACTCTTCAGCGGAAAGCAAAATTAATATATGAAAACAATAAGCAGAAAAGGAAGAATATCAATCGCACATAACACAATATTTCTCTGGGGAAATCAACTGCTAAGAACCATGACTATCTATATTGCATTAACCAGAATATCTAAGAAGAAAATACAATGCTTGTTCAACCCGAACAATTCCTGCAGTAGTACAATCTAATTCTTTGGCTCACAAGCCAACTCAAACCAACACTTATCCAATTCCATTGCCTGCCAATCCCCTACTTCCTTCCACAATTCCTGAGAGAATTAACCTATATTTAATTAAGAAATCCACTCTCCATAACTATGCAATCCATCAATACATCCTCAATTGATTGCATGCACCATATGTACAACTCAGAAAATTATACAACTGATAGTACAATATCCCTAATCTCTAATCTCAACTTGGTCTTCCTATGAATTGGCATGCATGAGTTATATATGAGTGAATCTTCAGTTAACTGGTGTGGTACTAGTGATGCACTAGTGCGCTACTCCACTACTAGACCTCCTACTAGTTCTTCCAATAATTAGAACTAGTTTAACTGACTATAACTCCTTTAGACTAAGTTATATAATTACAACTCAAAGAACTCAACCTGGGCCCCTGAAATTTAGGGATCACTCTACATGACTCTTGATAGACTTCCAACTCAAATTTCCTAAGTCAATTAAGTCAATTTAACTTAATTAAATATTACAAGTTGCTATGATTATAGAATTTCGATTTAATTCACAATTTAATTCAAGGACAAATTAAATTGGAATTTCTTGTTGATATTTTTAACAATACACCCCTCACCCCCTCCCCTACCTTATGACCCCCTTGTTGTGCCCAATTCCATGAATCATCCATGGGGATAGTCGCGTAAAGAATAGAACACATAACCCAACATTTTCCTTGTTGTTTTCTTTTCATACAAGGGGTTACAGGAGCACACGATCAACAATGTAGGGAATCAATGCCCATTTTTTCTCTACATCAAGAGAACCTCATAGAGCTCAAATATTTTTTAAATGAATATGCAACATTATTCAATTTAGTGTTCACCTTTACCAATATCACCTTCTTGGCTTCAATCATATCTCTAAAAATGTGGTATTGAACACCAATATACATTGTCTTACAATGATAACCTAGGTTCATAGCTAGTAATATTGCATTATAATTATCACAATCTATCTTTATAGCTTGCCATACCAACCCAATACCTAAATTCAATATTTGTAACCACAATTCTTCCTTGCTTTCATGAGTGGTTTACATGTATTCAACTTTTGTACTTGAGAGTGCTAGTAGAAATTGTCTCTTTCTCATCTAATTAGTTTCTCCTCCAAGTAGGTTAAACACATACTTACTTGTAGATTTTCTACGATTGCGATCCTTGGCATAGTCTACATAAAAGAATCCATGTATTTTCAACATTCTATCTAATCTTGGTCTTCCTTGATCACACAATCCATAAGAATCAGTGCCATGCAAATACTTGTAAAGCATAGGTGCAACAATTGTTTGTAAATTTTTGAACAAATTGCCTATAGTAACCAACATGTCCTTAGAAACTTCTTACCTCTTTTTACATTCCTCGTGTAGGAGGTTCTATGATAGCTTCAACTTTTGTTGGGTCCACCTTGATACCTACATGGGAAATATGATGCTCGAGAACAATCCCCTTGGTCAATAACATTATACATTTTATATTACTCAAAGCGATGTTAGCTTCTCAGTAGTGAATCAATAATTTCTCAAGGTTATCAAGTGTTTCTTTAAAAGTGTTACCATAAACTAAAAAATTGTCCATATAGATCTCTATACATTCATGAATTAAGTCAGAAAAAATTACTTAGTAGTGCATGTTGAAAAGTAGTGGGGGAATTACACAAACTAAATGATAAAAATCTGTATGCAAATGTCTCACATAGGCATGTAAAAGTGGTTGTGTCTTGGTCTTCTGGTGAAATTTGAATTTGATTATATTTGTTAAAGCCATCTAAGAAAGAAAAATATTGCTTGTCTGATAAAGTATCTAATACCTGACCAATAAAGGGTAATGGAACATATTTTAGAGTAGCCCTATTTAGTTCTCAATAGTCGACCCAAATTCTCCATTTTTCATTTTTCTTAGGCACGACTACAAGTGAAGAAGCCCACCTGCTATCAAATATAGGATATATGAATATGGAATTTAAAAACTTTTGTATCTCTTCTTGTACAATTTCTTATACGGAAAGATTTATGCAGCATTAGGGCTGTCTCATTGGCCTAACATTTTCTTGAAGGTATATATGGTGTAAAAAAGTGTTAGGAATGGCATGCATATCATGATATTCCCATGAAAATGCACTAGAATATTCGTGCAGTGCATGAATCAACTATTCTTGTTGTTCCTAACTAAGATTAGAATTAATGTGAAAATTATTTCCTAGACTAATCTCAACATGAAGGTTGTCAGAATTTGAATTTTCCTTAATAATCGATGCAAGAAGAGATAATGAACTTAACGAATCATAACATTCCTGGAAATCTCTAAAAATATGATTATAGATATGAGACATCTTAGAATATTGCATACAATATGAAAAAGGGAGGAATTGACTTAGTAAATTATCTTTGGTTGGTTCTTTTAACTCCCTTGATTGTTCAGAAGTCAAAACTGGTTGTACATCTTCTTCATTCTCATAAGGATATTATATCCTCAAGGGATATTTTGTTTTTGGTTTTGTGGGTGGATATAAAATGAGCCTTTTCATGAAGGCTCCATTAGAAATGGTCATTTCTCCAAATTTACAACTGATGAAAATATCAACCTTAGCTAGACAAGGCCTTCCAAGAATTAAAGGGTGGCCATTCATGGTGATTTTTCATTGAATTACTAAAACATCCATAAGATACTCCCATGAATCCAAAGTCACAATCACATCATCCAGAACACCAGTGGGATTGACTCGAGACCTATTAACAAGTTCAAGCATCGTAGGTGTAGGTTGAGGATCCCCTAATTGTAGCATTTCCATGGTAGTAATAATCATGATATTTACTATGGACCCTACATCAATTACAATTTTTTATGTAGGAATATCTTTGATAAAAACAATTACTATGGGGTTTATGAGGTCAACGCATTTCTAGTGTAGGTTGAGGATCCCCTAATTGAAGAATTTTCATAGTAGTAACAATCATGATATTTAGTATGGCCCCTAGGTCAACTCAAGTGTTTTATATAGGAATATCTTTGATAAAATAAGAACTATGGGGTTTCTTGGGTCAACATATTTCTCCATTAAATCTATCCTCATCATTAACTCGACTAATTGACCTATTACTTGTATCGTAGGGGGCTCTTTTCATTTCCTTATGGGTCTTTTAACACATAATTATCTTATCATTTTTGCATAGATTGTTACATATTTTATGACATTTAGTAAGGGAATTTTCACACAAAATATTTTCAATTCTATTTCTAAATCGAATTCAGGGAAAACAATACCTTTTCTTTTTCCAACCTTTCTAGAAATGGTGGAGCTTTAGGTGCTTGTATTTGGTCTAATTTTAAGGTGGAAGATGAATAAGTGGTGGGAAAACTTATTGTATTAGAGTGGTGGTCATGATTCATTTGATTAGGATTTTCCTCCCCTTCAGATTCGTCTTCAATGACGATGAGAGAGATTTTCAATTCGAGAACATTCCCTAATCTTAATTGTACTCCTTGTAGTGGCATAGGAGTGACCAAATATGTGGGGAAGGATTGCAACTTGACGTTCAAAAGAGGCTAAGTTAGCCTATTATTGCGGTTAAGTAGTAGTTGAACAAGAAATTATGATTTAGGGGGGTTTTTTCTTGTGGTTAACTATGATAACTGAGGTACCGTAGGCTAAGGAAGGTTGTTCATTTGTGGTTATATAAAAAGATATTACTGTGGTATTTTTGGGGGATATTGTGGATATTGAAGATAAGGCATAGGAACAAATTATGGAGATATGTTCTCATGTATATTCCCCCACCAATATGCTCCCATAGATATTCCCCAACCATTTTTGTTGTTTCTATGGTTGGTTTTGTTATTGAGGTTAGGTATGTTGCCAAGGTATTTGAGCATTCCATTATGAATTGTAATATGGAAAAAATTGCGAGGAAAATTCTTGTTCCATACCTTGCATACATGTTTTCCAAGGCCTCCTTGGTGCAGCTAAAAAATATGGTTCAACTGCCTCACCACTTCCTTTATAAACAATTTTCAACCCTAAAAGTGACGGGTAGCCCTTTGTATTGTGGCCCTCTGCACAAATAACAAAAACATGGATTGAACACAATATGAGATTTTGGTATTAGGCCCTGTAAAAAAATTGTACACTACTGGTAACAAGGTTAATCCAAATGAGCGAGGGTGAGGAGGCCGAACCCTAGCTGCCTCTACCCCTGGTTCGTGCCTTTGCTTCATGGATGGGACCCAAAGGCTTTCGTTGATGTTGACGGTGCATGTTGGCGATGTTCTGGCTTGTTGTTTGCCAAGAGTTGGAGAGTTGAGGGAACAGGGGCGTGGAGGTTACCCTAGTCGACATTGTTCTTGTTTTGTGCCGTTACAACTTGGTTGAGCCTCCTAGGGCTTCCGATGGATGCTGTGGATGCTTGGTGGCATGTTTCTTCACAAGGTTTTTCTGGTTCACCCATTACAAGAGGAGATTTTGAGTGTGCGAGGGAGAGATGGATACCCTGGCTACTTTCCCCCCTTTTCACGCCTTTCCTTCTTGTCTGGGCTTCTGAGGTTTGTGCACACATGTTGCTGAATCTTTTACAGGAGTTTTGTGTTTCACCTATGGTGGTTTGGCACCGGGTAATAGCTATTCATGGTCCAGTGGATGCAGCATCTGTCGTCTCTGACATGGGCACTCTCCTAGGGCTGCACCACTGTATTTGTGTTTGTAGTGGGTATGGGGTTTTTACTCTGTTACCCTCTACAGGCCGACTCTGGCGCATTTCGAATTTTCTGGGAAGACTGTGACCAATTTATACAATTTTTTGGCATATGGCCTTGGCAAGCATATGTGCCTATCACAGTTTTTCTGGATATTGTATTTGCCCCTTTGGGATTTTTGGGCACCTATTTCTATAGGATTTCTAGGGTTTTCATAACTGTTTATTGTATTTTATATAAATCTTTTTCTTTGGGATTTTCATGGATACTCCATTTGGATTTTTGAACTGTAAGTGGCTCAACCTACTATTCTACATATTCTTTTTGCATCTACATCATGTAATTTTTTGATCAATCAATGAAATTTATGATTTTTCCATGGGAAGAAAAAACACAAGCATGGACATTATTCAATGGACATTCTTTCAAAGGATGTTTTTTTTCTACATTAAGAATAGAGAATAGCTACAGGTATATTTTATCCTTCCTTCTTTCTAGGTTTCAATGTATCAAATTGCGAGCTAAGGGTACCAAGGATTTTAGTCTTAAAATTTTCTACAAATTTTCTAATTCAACCCTTGTTACTCCTCCTGTAGCATATTTATTTATCCTAGAAAAAGTGTCCCTTATTCCTTTACTAGTCTTAGATATGTCTCACAAATACCTGCTACATAAGTCATAAATGTTATTAAATTTTATATAAGAAATGTCATCAAAACCCATTAAGTTTAACATATCTATATATTTATCCAATACCCCAATTAAAAAAAAAAAAAAAACAGTGTTAATTGCATCATCACCAATAGCACTAGGTTTAGTCTTATAAAATAATCTTTCAAGATAGTCCTCAAGTGTCTCTTCTTCCTCTCGCTGCATCTTAAAAATATCATTATGTGAGTCCTTGGCTCTATAATAGTCTTGGTATTTTTTAAGAAAAGTAACTTTCGTATCATTCCAATATTTAATGCCATATTATCCTAATCCCATGAACCATCTCAATACAAAGTATTTCAAAGTTGTAGGAAATAACTTTAATTTATGAGCATCATCAACATAGTTATAACTATGACAAGAAATTTCAAATTCAAATAAAATGCATTGGGAATATGTTCTTCATATTGACATCTATTGCCTCGTCAAGGATAGAGAATTTGAAAGTGGTTTTACTCCCATCTTCTTCATTTATGTGTTCTTCTAACATGTTTCGAAATAAACTATACTCAATGTGGCCTAGCGATAGAGGTGGTTTGACAATCATATTTTGGTGGATAAGGAAGTTGTCTTCAACTTGTGCCTTTGGTATTTCTATTGCACCAATAATATCTACTTGTGATACAAAAACAACTTGTGGAGTCTCAAGAAATATGGTAATGCATTCTAGAGATACCTCATGATATAGTACGAAATTGATCACATGAATTGTTCCTTCAACTTGTTGATCTCAGAATTCCTTACTCTTTTATTCTTTATTCCTCTTTTCTAATGTGTATTCAGATGGTGGTAGAATAGGAATATGAGTCAATTGGAGTGTAGAAGTTTCTCCCTTTTGAGTTTTTCCTGTGTATATTTGAGCACGATTAGTGGAAGGCATTTTTTGACCACTAAATAAATTAGTTGGAATTTAAAATTTTGACTTGAGAAACCTATATTTATTGTCTCTTGGCTTAAACATTTAACCATATATCAAAAATGGTTTTGAAATACTCACTAAAGTGAATGTGACAGTCTAGAACATTCCATTCATAGTTATGAAAAGAGGCATATTTACATCTTACTATCTTTCCTCCACTAGAACATTCCATTTAGAAAAGGAAACTACTTATCTACCATTACCATTTTAAATATCCTTGGAAATGGTGCCAACAATGTTGATTTTATTAATGTCACAAAAAAAACCTTCACAAGTCAATTTGGGATGCAAACTCATGTTTTGTAGACACCATGTGTGTAGGCAACATATAACATATCTCTCTCTTAAAATAAATAGATAATTATCTTCTAATCTAATTCGAAAGAATAAATCAAACACTATCTAATGCTAAAGATATAAGGAAAACTATAAAACAAAATTAAGACAAATTGTGCATGAAAGAAAGATCCTTCTAGCTAGTCTTTTATCTAAGATCCCCTATCTTGGATCCATAATACACTCGTTCATTGCTTCAAGGAAATGTTCATGTACTCTTTTGTAGGTTTTATTTGAAATATAAGATATTGTAGTTTTGTTTCTTAGCTTCTTGAATCCAAATATCGAAATCAAATGTTGATCATTGAGTAAAAAATCTAGATACTAGAACGAAATTGAGATTAAAGCTATCTTTGAAAATCTACTAGTTTGTTTTTTCTTGAGCGGTGGTCCTAATACAAACCTTTATAAATAAAACTCAGAGTAAAGAAAAAAACAATGTATAACTTAGAATCCACAAATATACCAATCTCTATATGTATACTAAACTAAAATCAACATCTATTACAAGGAAACTGTGTAAACACAATTTAAACCTGGACTATTACAACAAGGGTCATGATATCTATCCATAACATTAAGTAGTATCAAATGTAACCATAATCAAGGCTCAAGTTTGTATATGTAAACATAGACTATATAGAAATTAAAACCACATATATATATATATATTGTTCAATCAAAATTCGAAACTGTGAGGCAAGAGAATTAAATTAGTCCTTAGAATGTAGATGGATTTCTAACATAATAAGTGAAAAGAATGAATATTGTTTATGAAATTAATAAGAAATCTTGTCAGACTAAAGTGACATGTCACAGAGTGTAACATAGTGTGTCCTCTCAGATATAGGTTCTATATTGATGTAGAATCAGAGGAAAGAGGGGGTTGGACTATAGTGGAAAAGAGAGACACTATCGATCTTGATATGTCAAGTCAATCCTCATGATTTCCAGAGTATATAACTTACCCTAGTTTTGGAATATAAATGAAGTCCTAAAGTGAATATAGAGTAATGTAGCACAAATACACAATCATTAATATAGAACCAAATAAAGGTCAAGTTCGAAATGAAACAGAAATATCCACATGATGCTTCTATATATAAAATCCACACAATAATACTCACAAAAGTTATCCATACATCAACCATCAAACTCTATAAATAACAATGTAGTTATAGAAAAAGAGATATAAAGCATATGCACATAAAAGGAAATGATACATTACAAATCAGAAATGCAACTATGAGGGGCCCTCCCACAAGTAGTGCCTACATACATAAGTATCAAGATAGGAGAAAAATAACAATGCAATCATATATTGAACCATTATACGATTAATCACAACTGAAGTACAATAGGCCTGCTAGTGTATGACTTAAACAAAATCTACAGGATATGAGAAATAATATCAAAGTCACAATTTTGACTAATTAACTTTGACATCATAGCCTTGGTTCTATTTATAAGTCTTACATCAAATATTACATTCATATCTCACCTACAAGAGGCCATGATATAGAGATAAGATAAAATCCTTTATTCTAGGAACAAATCTCCTTGCAATAGTTGAAATATCGAATAAGATATTTTCTTCCACCTTTGTGACCTTTTCCAAGTCCATTGCTAATGCGATGAGACAAAACAAACTCTGAGTGTGCACTTGGTCGATATCAAAATAGGATTTGTTATGAATTCATAATTCTAAAGCATTGATCCGTAAATTTTCATGGATATTCCACTGAGAAGTTCGTCACAAAATATATGATAAATTTATATTTAAAATGTAAAATTTGACACTATTATAATTTTATTTCCTTTCATATTTCTGGATCTATAGATTACTATTAATAGGGTATGCGTGCGGATTAAAATTATGCATAAAATAGAGAAAAAAAAAAAAATCTCACACACACATTTGACACAAGATATTACCTAGGAAACCCTTTCAAGAGAAAAACCTAACTGGAAGGTGAGGTCGCTCTACTCTCTTTCTCTAAATAGAAAATTTCTATGACTCTAAAGTAGTATAATCTATGGCTTGTGGCTACTACAATGCACAAATCATCTCTATGTGTTTTATCTCCTATCCCTATTAGTTATTTTTCTCAGCTATGGAACAAATACACATGAAAGAATGGAACCCCTTTTCCTCCTAGTGCCCTAGTTATAACACAACCCATTAGCCTACTAGTGGTTGGGTTTGACTGCCTCAAATATTAACCACAGTTATAATATAGAATCTTATTCCTGATAGTAAAATGGCTAGCCCCTTTTTCATGAATTATGGGGGATAATAGTATCCTATCAAATTATGGTGGTGAAAACTAGAAGGTCAACTTCTAAGTGGCATAACTTACATATACAAACTTTGATTGACACAACTCTTACGATGTTGGAAAGGTCTCCATGCATAGAATAGGAAAGAAAAGGTGTTTCACTAAATAGAAAATATTTTTCCCCAAAAAAACAAAATTTGATGCCTCAAAATGCTCCCAGAAGGTTTCAAACCCCAATTTGCCAAACTAGGTCCTACCGGTAAAAATGTTCCTAAGAGCTAACTCCACTTTTTCCACTTTGAAAGCATAAATATGGATGAAAATACTATAATGATCCAATCCATATCATGCACACTATTGAACCATTGGAATTTTGATTTGAATTTAGCGTTGCTCTGAGGGACTCAAATGTGCACTAAGCAGAAAGGTTCCATGCTATTGTGTATTATTCCAAGCTTGCAATTTAGACTCCTATGTGTATAACCATGAATTTGATGCACAATGACCTTGTGGTTCCTTTGGGTACCATAATCTATGTGTTGGTACTACAAATGAAATACATTTCCGTCATTAGTAACATAACCTCAAATTCAACCTTTAATCTAGCTAAAGACACATGATTTTAATAAGTTAAAGTAAGATGTACATCATCAAACAAATTACATGTATTTGAGGCTAGTAGTATGGATTTATAGGTAAAAAGAGATATAATAGGTAAGAAATAACATAGAAGAAAGGTAGCTAGAGATGACAATGTTTAGAACCAACACTACCATGGAAAAAACCAATTTATCCCACAAGTTTGGTAAAGATAACAACAAACTAATACACTTATATTCATGTAAAAATTTTAATATCAATAGATAATAGTTGAACTACCATAATAATGGAATATTTGTTGGGTGAACAACTATGGTAGTTCAACTACCATAAAAATGGAATATTTGTTAAGGGTGAACAAATGGGTTCACAGGGTTTTCCACAAACATAAAAATGGAATATTTGTTGGATGAACAAAGTTTAGTGGATCATTTGGATCTAGGTACTGCACCAATGGGGATGTCGACAGAAGAGTAGACCAAGTTGGATTAAAAGGAAATGAGAACAATAAGATTGTGTCTCTCAAGTTCAATATTAGTAAATGTTCCAAGGGAAGCTATATCGAAGGCAATATCGAAAAATTTAGGGGCTTTGTATCAATCTAAGTCCTTGGAAAAAAAAAAAAAATCATATGGAAGAAATTGTATAACCTAAGGATGAAGGATGGAGACTCAATGACAAAGCAATTGAATACTTTCAATATTGTGGTAATTCAAGTATTATATGTTGAATTAAAATTTTAAATGAAGATAATTGTATTATTTTGTTGTGCTCTTTAATAGACTTGTGGGATAATATGATTATTCCATAGGAAGTGTTGGTGCCTAATATCGACATCTATAACTACCTTCTTTCCATACTATTTTCTTACCGATTATATCTCTTTTTCCCTAAAAGCCCATACTACTAGCCTCAAATACCTATAATTTGTATGATGAGGTATATCTTATTTAACTTATAAAAATCATGTGTTTTAAGATAGATTTAAGTTCATTTTGAGGTTATGTTACTAATGACAGAAATGTAGTTCACTTCCAGTACCAACACATAGACTCTAGTACCCAAAGGAACCATGAGGTCATTGTGCAACACATTTATGGCTATCCATGTAGGAGGAAATGAGAATAATATGACTGTGTCTCTCAGATTAAATATTACTTAATTTTTCAAGAGAAGCTATCAAAGGAATTAACGAACAATTTATGGGATTTGTACTAGTTTAAGAACTTGGAGAAAAAAATTTCCTGTTGAAAAAGTTGTATAACCTAAGGAGGAATGATGGAGGCTCAATTATAGAGCATTTGAATACTTTCAATATTGTGGTAATTCAACTATTATTTGTTGATATTCAAACTTTAGATGAAGTTAAGTGTATTAGTTTGTTGTGTACTTTACCAAAGTTGTGGGATAATTTGGTCGTTGCTATAGGCAGTGTAGGTGCCCAACATTGACATCTATAGCTACCTTCTTTCCATACTATTTCCTTACATAATTATATCTCTTTTTCTCTAAGAGCCCATACTACTAGTCTCAAATACCTGCAATTTGTATGATGAGGTACACCTAGCGTAACTTATTTAATCTTGTGTTTTTTAGCTATATTTATGTGCATTTTGAGGTTATGTCACTAATGTTAGAAATGTAGTTCACTTAAAGTACCAACCCATAGACTTTGGTACCCAAAGGAGCCATGAGGTCATTGTGAAACACATTTATGGCTATCCACATAGGAAGAAATTAGCACAACTCGATTGTGTCTCTTAGATCCAATATTATTGAATGGTAATGCATTCTAGAGATACCTCATGATATAGTACCAAATTGATCACACAAATTGTTCCTTAAACCCTTTGATCTCAAAATTCCTTACTCTTTTATTCTTTATTCCTCTTTTCTAATTTGGATTCAGGTGGTGGTAGAATAGGAATATGAGTCAATTGGAATAATATTGAATCTAAGAGACACAATCGAGTTGTGCTAATTTCTTTGTTGGCCGGATAAATCGATCTTGCGAATAAGGCCGATCTCCCTAGTATCAAAAGATATCTAGCAACAAGTAGGACAAGCAAATCTATCTTTCTCTAAACATTTTACGATTCATTAATAAAAACTATAGAGGTGTTTAGACCCTACCTTAAGTCCAACGTTAGTTTGTAGCAGCCATCCTTCAACCATCCGAAATAATTTCCTTTTGAGAACCTACAATCACAAACAAGCACACATCAAATAACACCTGCATAGCTAATATCATAAATTATGTTCATTATGGTGATTAAGGAATCCATAAAATAAACCATAAAACACAACTTATTGAGAAAAATAAACTTATTTGTATTAACTTTGAAAAAGAAGAACCTTACAACCTTTGGTGCCTTGATGTTGTACAAGCTCTTCCCAGGGCCCGAAACAGGAATCTCCTTTACTTTGACAAGCCTCACACTCTTCCAAATGAGTTCAAAGAGGTATGTAAGCTCTCCTCACAAAAGCTCAAATAAGAAGACTAAGTTCCAACAACATTTCACCTCAAAAATATTCAGCTTTCAACCTCCCAAGTAACCAGCCCAATGCTT
>APFE031684882.1:229209-239447 GCA_000404065.3 Pinus taeda | reverse complement strand
ATTTGTACAGGAAACCCTTGTTTCCTTGTGTGTTGATGTTCATCCACTAGTTATGGCATCATGGAGTGAGTCTTGGAAGGAGATATGCTAAAGGCTTGAAGTTGGACGGATCCGAAAGGAAGCTTTGCTTGGAGCCTGCGAAAGGTTACTCAAGTGATATTACTCCTTTTATACATTCTATTTGTCTATAATAAAGAAACACGTCTTGGTTCCTGATATGCTTCTTCTTTATGTTTATGATGTTCATGTTTGAATCTCATATGTAAATGGTTGTTTAAAGTTCATAACTAACTTCCTCCTTTTATAACATAAAGATGATTTCTTTATAAGTCTTTGTCCATATACTGTTGTATTCTTTGGAATTGGTTGTTTTACAGGACAAAGGAGCGAAAGGGACTTGAAGGAGGGTTTGGACCCGTGAGGAACTTCTCGAACGTAGGACTTGAGGTACGCCCTTCTTACTTTAGAATTTGCTTATTATAGTATAATGGCTGTGTGAATGTGTGTTTCTCTATTTAGACAACTTTCAGTCTGCTAGGGTTTCCACCCAAAAGCCCTAGGGGAGCAAATCCCTCAACAAACATTATTCTAATTTGCAGAGAAAAACCGATGTATTTTTGCATGTTCTGTCTATTCAACTCCAAATCTTCCTTGGTGGCAATTTGTCTCAGTTACTCCAAGTACTCTTCAAGCTCCTGCCAGATCTGGTTCCTGGGTTTGTATTTGGTCAGTGAGCCAACTGATGGGATCTTGTGTGCTTTCACCAAGACATCAAAAATACTATATAACCATACATATGAGGCCTAAAAATTATGAATAAATGAGGCGAAATGCTTGTTGTTATGAATCAACATATGAATTCTCACTTTCTCCAGCTCTTCCTGTGGCTTATTTTTCTTTCCCAAGTCAAGTGGTACCCCTTTTTATCACATTTTCCATTCTTTCACATAGGGAATGATAGGTTGTACATTCCTGAGAGTTTTAACAAAATATTTGCTCCACTCTATAGGCCATGCAAATGGAAAACTACTTTATGTACAGTCACAAACTCCTCATAGAGGTTCTACATGGTTTCTCCAAATGTTGATACTTCAGCAAGTGTCATTGTTGTCATATCCTCCAAGTAGACTTGTGCAAAAACTGAGTTTTGTGCTGCTACGCGGAGTTGTTCTGCCTTTTCCCTAGCAACCTATAAGTTATGTGCCAATTTCTCATTCTTGGCTATCAAATACTGAATATTTGATCTTGTTTCACCTAAAAATTCCAAGTTGGCTTTGAAAATGGAATTTGGATTCTTCCTGGTGTCCGCCACTATCACCCTTTCTCTAACGAATGCAGGTGATACATGATCACTCAGAAAATTATTTCTCCGCTCTTGTACAATCTTCTTTTGGAACTCGTCAAATGATAGATTGTACATGT
This sequence comes from Pinus taeda, assembly GCA_000404065.3. NCBI lineage: Eukaryota > Viridiplantae > Streptophyta > Pinopsida > Pinales > Pinaceae > Pinus > Pinus taeda. The sequence continues at coordinate 238,025 of APFE031684882.1, read as the reverse complement.
GTATTACCGAATCATCAGTAAGAGGAACAACATCTCCTTCTTTGCTCAGAGCTAGCTCTGCTAATGGAGGATGTGGAGAATGAGTGGTGACCTGCGATGTGCTTAGCTTTAGGTCGACATATTCATTCCGTAGCTCTTGTTCTAACTCCACATCATTAAATTCAAACAAGTTCTCAATATGTTGAGAAAACTCCCGATCCTACATCTATTCACCCTCCTCCTCTACTATTGGCTGGTTCTTTCCTTGCTCTTCAGCTTGCTTCTGCGTTATTTATACTACTATTTCGCATTTCCTTTTTTATTCTTACCACTTCTACTACTATTCCTCCATTATGCTCCGATGTGCTTCTCTCTTCCTTTGTTCTACTCTTTACAACCTTGTTTATCCTCTTTGCCTCACTTGCCAAAGCTGCTTTCATAACAACATGATCCACTTTCATCTTGCGACTTCTTTCCTTCCTTGGACTGTAAGATGATGATATCTGCACATGGGAAGGTTGGATACCTGCATGCAATCCTATGAAATCTCGATTTTTGAATATTGATGTAAAATTTCCAACCATCTAGATATTCTTTGAAGCTCCTTGCTAAAAATATTCCTTAACCTTGTGCCATGTTAGATCTAAATTATTTTTTACAAATAGATGAGTGTCCACACACACTGGCAAGTCCACTAGTGTTTTCTCAACTGTTGAGTCCTAGAACTGCACAATACATAGTTAGGCCAGCTTGTACTATGCACTGCGTAGTTCCATAGGCCAAGCTCTCAGCTTGAGCCTTAGGATTGTGCAGTAGCGAGCTGGGCAAGGAAAAATATGGCCAAGGAAATTTTATATCTACCTAGTGGAAGTGTGAAAAATGAGTAGAACTCAGTGATGATTTGAGCTTGAGTAAAAAACTAACTAAGTATGAATGAATCAATGTAGATCAAGTGTAGAAATATAACAAACAAAAGGAAAATCAATCATGTGAGGAATTCATTGAAACGGTGACCATCGATGCAAAAGAAAGAAAAATGATGTGACACTTGTGAAAGGAAAACAAAAACTTAGAACAAAACTTCTACAAGCTAAAATAAGTTCAAACGCCAGCAACCATGAAGCAAGACAAGCAAAACAACACTCACACAAGTGGAACGACAAAAAAGTGACAAAAAAAACAACAAAAGATGATAAAAGTGAAACTCACCCGAAAAGCGATGATGATTGCATTGAAGGTTCCTTGATCTCCTCGGGAATTATAGAGCTCTAAGATATAATGTCCAAATGAGCTCTAAAGGCATCAATTAAATAGATTTGAGCGAATTGGGATTTATGACGAGTATACCTAAAATTAAGGAAAAAGTGACACTTGGCAAAAGTTTCTAAAGTAGTGAGCGTTCCTCCTTTAGGATACTAATAATGGATCCCTATTTTATAGGGACTTTTTTTTTCTTTTTAGCTTTATTTTCTTTTTTCTTTTTCAAGGAAACTTGCCATGCTTGCTACTGGGAAATATTACACAATTATGGGGAACTGGGTAACTTTCTGGCGCAATGCACTGTGCAATTTCTGAGCTTAGTGAGGGATTGTGCAAATTATAGGCTCAGTGTTGAGTTTCCTTCCATGACTGCACAATTTCTGAGCTCAAAGTTGATTTCTAGTTTGAACTACACAATTCCAATCATCAAGGTTGACTGCCCTCAAGGATTGCACAGTTTCTGGAGGGAAGCCCAGAACTATTGTGTGACCAAGTCAGGAGGTTAGCTTGTGACTTAGAAAGATCATGTAAGTGTAAAAATTAGAAAACACAAGAAAAAAAGAAAAATATAAGTCTCAGTCTAATCACGAGTACTTGAAAATAGTATAAGATAAGCTCTTGTGGATAGGGAGGAAGGCTCCAAAATCAAAGCATAGGAAAAATTTTGGGAGGTGGTTATAACCGCTACAACAAGTTCGTGATCTTGTATTGGTCAATGATGGCCTTCACAAGCCTTGAGGTAAATTTCACCCCTTGATATGTAACAATTTCTCTAAGGACACCAAAACGCATAAATATTTCCTCAAATAAAAAGTATACAACTTATGTTTTAGTAGCATAAGAAAGCGTTTTAGCTTCTACGCACTTAGCTACGTAATCAATATAAACTAGAATATACCTTATCTTTTGTGATGCTAGAGTAACTGGTACCACAAAGTCGAGGGCCCATTTTCAAATGGATCAATACATACCTAGGGATGTAAAGGAATTTCATCATCTTGCACTAGATGACCCATCCATTGATAATTGTCGCATCTACGAACATATTCCTTGGAATTCCGAAAGAGGGTAGGCCAATAGTAGCTCAAATGAAAGACCTTAGAAGAAGCCCTTTTTTCAGCGGAGTGGCCTCAACATGGTTCATTATGGGCATCCTTCAATATGTCAAACACATATTCTTATCACATGCATCTTCGGATAACCAAATTAGGGCTAGTGCGGAATAGTTCTCCCTGAACCCAGGAATAAAAGGCACTAGACATAATGATTTTCTACTTTTGTCTAAATATGTGATGGTGTTTTTCCTGTGATCACATAATTAGTTATGTCTGGAGCACATAGAGTTAATAGAAACAACAAATATATGCTCATCAAGAAAGGTATCATCTACAAGGACTATTTGACCTACATTATTCACTCAAGAAAGAAAATTGGCTACAAGGTTAGTTTTACCAAGCCTATCTAACACAATATTAAATTCTTGTAACAACAACAACCGCCTACTTATTCATCCATTATTTATTGGTTTTTTCATCAAGTACATAATAGAAAAATTATCTATATCCACTAATATAGTGTTTAAACTTTTTAATGACATATATTACAAGTAAAAACTCCTTCTTTATTATTATGTAATTTAATTGAACGAGCGTAATATTTTTACTAGCAAAATCAATGGCGTAGAAATATTGTCCTTCCTATTGTCCCAAAGTTGTGCCAACTTCCATCTCCAAGGAATCCATAGAAATGTGAAATGGAAGTGACCAATCATGTCCCCTCAAAATAGGTGTCTGAGTAGGTTTTTCTTAAGCTCCTCAAAAACATTTTGGCAATCATTATTCTATGAAAAGTAAGTATCTTTAGAAAGAAACTGAAATAAAGGAACAACTATCCCAAAAAAATACTCAATAAATCTCCTATAATAGCTAACAGGGCCTAAGAAACTTCTCACCTCCTTTTGTGATTTTTCCACTGGAAAATACACAATAACCTCGACCTTAGCAATATCAACTTGTATACCTACACTAAAAATAAGATGTTCAAGAATTATTCTTACATTAAACATCATAGGACATTTAATATTACTTAAAGAAATATTAGCCTCATGACATATTGTTAATAATTATTCAAAATTCTCTAAGGCTTCATGAAAAGAGTTACCATAAACAGAAAATCATCCATGCATATCTCAACACTCCCAAGATTAGATAAATAACTATAATCACTCACTAAAAGGTATACAAAAACCAAAGGGAAGCACCCTATAAGTGTATGTTCCCAAGGGGAGTGTAAAGGTAGTTTTGTCTTGATCTTTAGGTGCAATCTGTATTTGGTTGTATTTGTTGAAGCCATCAAGAAAAGAAAAACACTTTTTACTAACCAAGGTGTCCAATACCAAATCTATAAATGGGAGGGTAAAGTAGTCCTTGAGGGTGGATTTGTTAAGCTCTTTATAGTTTATTCAAATACACCACCTACCATCCTTTTTCAGGACTACTACAAGAGGAAAGACCAATCGGCTATTGAATATGGGGTAGATGAATTTGCAATCAAGGAGATTCAGAATTTCATCAATAATATTCTTGAGCACAAGGTTCATTCTCCTTTGGGGTTGTCAGACAGGTCAGGATCCCTCTTGAATATATACACGACGAGTACATGTTTTAGGAGGAATGCCTTTCATATCCTAATAACTCCAGGTGAAGGCACTAGTGTTGTTTTGCAACATTTTGATTAGTTGATCTTGCTGATACTATTTGAGTTAAGAGTTTATGTATAAGGATTTTCCTAGACTAATATCAGCAAAGACAAAATCAAATTTAGGGGTATCTATGGTTGTGCCTAAGTTCTGCAAAATGAAGAAGTGTTAAAGCTACAATTCTTTATATATGTGATTTACGCTGAAGCTCTTCTTATAGCTACAATTCTCTTGAAAATCAAAACTATATGATCAAATAAACCAGAATTATACAAGGAATCAATATTAAAAAAGAAAATCATGGGTTTAACTATCTTCAATACATTCTGTAAATTGAAGGATTTGGTTGATGATAGAAATGGATTGAGTATATTCATCACTATTACATTCTTCAAGCCATCTATTATTCTGATATTATTGAGTGGATCTGGTAGGGGGATATAAGGATACCTTCTTTTTTGCCTCCCCATGTGAAATAAGCATGTCATTGGAGTGACAACCAATATAAGCATTTGTTATGGAAAACCATGGTTGTCCTAGAATCAAGTGATTCCCTCCTATGGGATTCTTAGGTTGTAAAAATATGAAACATGTAGGGTATTCCAAAGAGTCTAGTGAAACAATCACGTCATCCAACACACCCTCTGGTATAATTTTAGATATGTTTGCAAGCTCTAAAACAATGGGCATAGGGCAAAAGTGAAACAACCATAGTTGGTCCATGGTCTGTCTGGTCATAACATTGGTCATGGTTCCATGATCAATTAGAACATTAGGGACAAGAATACCATTAATATGGACAAAAAAACTAGATTACCAGTGTTTGTATATTTTTTTACTAAGGCTTATCCTGACATCAAGTCAATTGTCTTAGCAATGAATTGAATAGTTTGTGGTTTTACTCTCTTCCTCCATGGTTTCTTTATACAAACTTTCGTAATATTTTTGGGGTAAATAAGAATTTCCTTTATGGCCTACAAGAAGGGAAATTTAATACAGATATTCCTAAGCTCAGAAACCAGGTCATATTTAGAGCACGGGTTAGATTACTCCAAATTTACTTAGGAAAGGGAGGTGAACTAGAAGATAGTAAGGGCTTTGAATTTTGGGAAGTAGGTTTTATTGTAGCATCACTGTGTGTGTGGTGAGGATGTTTTTACTTAATTCTCTTCTCAATTATGACAAGGGGATTTTTTGTTTTTTCAAAACCCTTCCCAATCTTAGCTGGATGTCTCACGCCTAAACTGGTGTGATATGACACGTAAGAAATGCTGCTAGCTCAACATTAAAAATATGTTGAGTTACTTATTATTAGGGTTGGGTACTAGTTGGGAAGGAAACTATGTAGGTCTCAGATGCTGAGCAGGTGGTAATTGAGGTGGTGAGGGTTGCATTTGTTGAGGCAAAGCAATGGGTTGGGGTGGCTGAGTTTATGGATACAATGGGTATGGCATGGGGCATTATCACTATGGTGGCATATGGTAGGGAAACGTTGGCATATTTCCATAATGAGGCCCTCACCCACCTTATTTCCAAAGGTGACTTTTGCCATGTTGTTAAGGATATCCCTGCCAAGGGATAGAGTAATTACAATACTGAAAATAATTTAGTGGACTAGGAAAATTAGAAGAATGTGGTGCAGGATCAGATTGTATACCTCGCGGGGGCTTCATTCAATGAACTTCTGACATATCGTGTGCATTCATGGCATACTAAACAATACCCCTAATTTGACTACATATTGGAAATACCTCTAAAAGTCACATTATTTAACCCCCTACCAATATGAACCCAATACACCTCCCCAATTTAAAAAACCCCTACTTTCAGTAGATATTTTATGTATCCATTTTTTCATTAACATTTTTTACCCTTTATATTTTTACATTAACTTTGAGCTCCATTTTTTATACGTGCCAATATAAAAACCCTTTACCCACTATATATCCCCCAATATATTAAGTCAAATTTTCCTCAATATATATTCCCTAATATGAACCCACGTGGTATGGTATTTCTCCCCTAGTGAAGCCCCCGTGGTATACTTGAGCTTCCAAGCTGCCAAGGCTTCTTTTCTCCTATTTCATGTAGTTTCTTTGGCGCTTGACTTCCTCCTTGGTTGATTTCTTTCAAGCTAGGTAATGATGGGAAATCATGTGATTCTCTACATAAATGACACATAAATTAGTGACATCTACAAGACACTATCGTAAGCATCGGTTTTTGTCTACATCTAGGATATAAAATAGAAAGTGCTTCTCTCTCTTCCTCTTGATTCTTTTCAAATTGCAAAAAATCTACTTGTAAATTCAATTTTTCAAAAAAGTCACTTTTAAGCTTTGTAGTAAATGTCCTAGTTCGTTTTTAGTAACACCACCAGCCATAGATCTGTAATTCTTAGGGATACTATCCATAAATCCTTTCCCAGACCTTGCTCGACTATGAGAGTACCTCCTACACAAATCACAAATCTCCATGTCCTAATAGATCTCCATGTTTTAATACATTTAACACATTAATAGATTCATCCAAAGTACCTCTTAAAAAGATAGTTCTAATAGTCTCAAGATCTATTTTATGTCGCTTGGATTGTTGAATATTGTACAAAAACATTTCGATATAATCCTCAAGACACTCATCTTATCTTTGTGTCATTTTAAAAATTTCTTCCCTAAAGTCATGGGCTTTGCAATGCTCTTAGTATTTTTACAGGAATACTCTTTGCATCTCCTCCCATGTTTGGATAGTATTCCCTTCCAACCGCATGAACCACCATAAAATTTCATCCCTAAGGGTGTTAGGGAATGATTTAAGCTTCTAGGCATCATATGAATAATCATAACTCTTTCATAAAATATCAAAGTAAAAAATAAATGCAACAGGGTCCTCATGAGTCATGCCATAAAAGTGTGTTAGAATAGATGGGGGAATGTTCTTCATTTGCACTATGGGAGAAGGATCCACCCTAAGGAACCCAAAAGTGATTTCCTCCTCTGCATTATTTTCTCCCTAAACTTCACCATTCCCTCCATCAATCGCTTATTCCTCGTCTTCTATTATATTATTTCCAAATATACTATATTCAATCTCTGGAAGTGGTAATTGAGTTTGATTAATTCCTACAGTTGGATCTCACCTCCCTGCCAGTGTCGATACAATAGAGGAGCCAATAGTGGGAGTTGTCTTCTTGTCTCTTGTAGGTACTCTAGAGTTGCTTTCTTTAGAATCCAATTGCAAGCTTATAGCCTCATTTGTCTGATTCTGATGAGACATTATACTTGCAATTGATCAAACATTAGAAAAAGGGCTTTCAAGGATATCATATTCACCTTTACCCCTAGTTTTCGATTTCAGATCTTTTCCCCTAGTCACACATATTTAAAATAAAAAAATTAATCACAGCAAAACCAAGGTAAAGAAGCAAACTAGACCATTGGTCCTTGACAATTCTAACTTAGTTAGCTTCAACAGAATTGTATTCGCTAATAAAAATAACACTAGGCCATAAAAAGAAATCTCATTTATAGGAAAAGTAAAATAAGTGAACCAAACTATTGGCTCCTGACAATTATAACTCAATAGCTTCAACAAAACTTTGTTTGCTTGAATCAAACCACACTGTGTGGACCAACATGACAAGGGCGACACACTAAAGGTGGTAGTCCAGGGTCTTGCCTCCTCTTCTCCTTTGAGTCTTAAATATTGTGGAATTCAGTGAAAAAACCTTTGATCATCAAGGTTTTATCCCTCAATTGCCTCCCCCATAATGATGCAAAAATGTTGGGTGGAATAATTGATAAAAAACCTACTCAACAATTACTTATCAATCTAGGGTTGTAGACTTTGAGTCACCACATAGTTTATACATGGATTGAAACCACACAGACCTGTTATGCTAAAGATTTATCTAATTGCCTAGAAATTTTCACCTTAAACAAAATAAAAATTTGCATCACCTTGGTTTCTGTCAAAGAGTCATATCCAGGACAACAATGATCAAAATACCTTCGGTAGTTTTCACTGAAATCAATCAAGAAATCCTAACTAAGGGGGCAGTAATTTCCTAGTGCTAAACCCTCCTGGGTTGATTGAATTTTTGTACCCTCATGTCTTTAGGTGGAAAAAGGACTCAAGAACTCACAATGGATTCTAAGATTACACTACAGGAAAGGAACCTAGGTTTTAATAAGCAACTCCTAATCAACTAGGTAGTGTTGTTGTCAGAAAATTTTAAAAGGAAAGGGTGACTAATCCTAAGTTTCCCTTGGGGTCATACCACTACTAAGCACTCATTGGTGATTTAGATACAAAATGAACAATGTTAAATGTATATAGCTTGTAACACACCCTACTCTAGATCTTCAAAAGGCAAGTCAAATCCATAGATTATCATTCATATAATAGTACACATAGATTTTTTTCTCACAAGAAGGAAACATAATTCCTCACAACAATAATTCCTAGCCCTATATTTGCAATAAATCATACAAGGCATGTGTTCTTAGACAAAAAAAATTATACATTTGATTGTGGTAGACTAAAGAACAAGACTATCATGTAAACACTTCAAATTTGATCTAAGCGAGAGGTTAAATACGTCTCGATCTTAATCTGCACACACTTAGTTATAACATTCAATGACTCGAATAAAAAAAAATAATCTAAATAGGAATAACACATAGATACAAAACTTCGAATGTAGTTCTATTTTTTTTTAAGTAAAAATTTCTTACTTTCTATAAACATTTAAATATTGTCTAAAGCATTAATAAACTTAGAAATTTCATAAAACATTTTGAAATAAATTTTTCCAAATTAAAATTTATTTTCATAATTTAGATAGAAATAAATACCTTTATTGTTTCTTATTTATATAATT
>APFE031684882.1:190519-202044 GCA_000404065.3 Pinus taeda | reverse complement strand
TGTGAAAATTGAATTATATGATACCAAAGTTTATGTACATACAACACAACACCACTAAATTTCATATGAAATATATTTTTTAATCTAATGTAAAATTAAAATAAATCTAATTTACTCACATTTAATAGTCATCTCTTACATTACATTACAAGAGATTCAACAGAACTCAATTCCATATTTTAAATATATGTTTATGTCTTTTTTCATTCTTATATCAAAATTATATATATAAAATAAATATTTATTAGAAATCAAAGATCGACAAGAATTTTTTATTAGATTTTAATATATAGAACACACATATAATTATAGCATATTTTTATATTTTCATGTTTAATTAAAATTGGTTTTTGAATTTTAAAAGTGGTGAATTCAAGATTTTTTAGGTTCAAAACATAAGATAAATGACATAATTTGATTATAAAGAATGTCGGTACAACAATAGGTATTAGCGATTTTCTCATTTTCAACATATCTTTGGCTTCATAAGTTATTAAATCTAACAATATAATGGTAGAACAGGAAAACTATATTGGCATTTGCCTAGATTTTATTATGGTTTACTCTTGAATGTCAAAACAAACTACTCATTTTAGTGGTAATTTACCACCTTTCTAACTATGCTCACTTTTGTGCCCTACCATAGTTATTTATGCCTTCCATAATTTTTCATGTTTGTATGGATCAAAGTTTTATGTTACATCACATGCCCACTTCTATTATCTTGGATTGTGATCCCACACTCACTAGTAAATTTTGTAGGAGTTGTCTAGTCTATAGAGAGCATAGTTGAAAATGAACACAACTTATCATTGTCAAACTCATGGCTAAAGTGAATTGGATAACAAATGCATGCAAACCTATATGAGATGAATTTTCTCAGATAAACAACACTAATACTTGTAGTGTCTATCCCATGTCAAATGGCGGTTTTAATATACCTAAATGTATATTACAAATATTCTCATAATGTAATTTAGATAAATATGATGTAGTAATACTATTTAGAAGATCATTATAATTAATACCTAGCAATGATATGTCACTTCCTTTCCAATGACATGAATTATCACCATTTTGCATATGTATATATGTTATCATAGCATCTCCAAACATGTCTAAGAGATAAAAACATATATATTTAATGATAATTGTTTACTAGGCTTTGCATTCAAATTGGTATTAGAGCTTTTAAGATAGAAATATATTTTTCAATCCAAACATAGAAACACTTAGCCATGAAATTGATCATTTTGAAGCAATTATACAAATAATTATTAATGAAAACAGGGAACTAATGGAAATGTATAAAGAACTATTAGAGGGTCTTAACCTTTAACCTTTAACATTTTCCTGGGGAGATTCCCAATGAAGATGATAATTCCTATGACTACAAAAATTATGAGGACAATTTACATGATGAATAATGAGTAACAGAGAAAATTTCTTCCTAATAGGTTTGGGTGGCACAACCTACAATTTATTATTTAGTAAGTATTGATTATATTAATCTAGATGTCCTTGCACATAAATGAACATAGACAGATATTAATGTGCCAATGAAATAGACTATAAAAAAGCTTGAATGAAATATGGTTTTTAATATAACCATTGAAAATGAAATAATGTTTTATGGGGAGTGCATGAGAGAGGCTATTGTGTTTGAGAACCATTCATTCCTAAGGTTTATTTTGTATAAAATATGGATGAATGGTTGAAAAATAACCATATATATGACATGAGATGTTCACATTTTTTATGATAACATAGGCACTAAATGCATTGAGGAGGTAGACCCATCATGTAATGGGATGATTATGCCCATCTTCATCTATTCAATGGAACCAACCTAGAAGCTATCATGCTCAATCAATGCTAGAAAATGTAAATGAAATCAATGAAATATGAAAAAGGAAAATTTCCCATAGCTAAATTGTTGATTTCACTGCCATCCTCAACATATTCTATGATGTAATTAATTATGTCCAATGAATTTACGACCAGCAAATAGATTCTCAAAATAATGATCACAATTTTAGTATAGGTTTGAGACTAAGAGGAAAGAATCATAAACATCTATTGGTTGGTTTTGTTTACCAAGATGGTAGCTAGCTTGATTATCCAAATAATCTAGAGGAATTTGCAACAAACACAAACTTATTCAAAAACAAAATTCATCCATGCACACAAATTTATTCCGCAACAAACTATTAATGTTTGTATTAAGGAAATATAATTTTGTCTTGTACACATCAATTTATCAACCGTGTGCATTGACAATGTCCATAATTACTCATATGGATGATGATGTTGAAATTCTAGTCCCAAATATAGAAATTGGTTGACCTTGTTATAATGGAAGATCTATGAAATTTATTCTTATGGTGAAAGGAAATGGTTAGTGTTTCAAAGTTAGAGATCAAGCAATTCAATGAGTAAATTTTTGATTTATGGAAGCTCAAACTTAAAGATATATTAGTGGAAGAACGCCAATGGATCAATGTGGATTTGCGAATTAAACCAATGAGAATGCGTACAAAAGACTATACTAAGTTGGATCAAAAGGCAAGGAGCATAATATGATTTGGCTCTCAGATTTAGTATTGCTAAATGTTTCAAAGAATCTACATGGAAGACATTATGACACAAGCAAAGAAATTTGCATAAGTCTTAGTCCTAAATGAAAAATTTGTTCTTACAAAAGAAGTTGTATAACCTAAGCATGAAGGATGAAGACTCAATGACAGAGCATCTGAATGTCTTTAAGGTTGTGGTATGTTAGCTTTCAGCTATTGATATTAAAATTTTAAATGAACACACAATGACTAAAGCATATACAACGGCTATTTTATGTATCATTCCCATCATTACTTATATGGTTCCACTGACAATAGCATGAATCTTGCAATGCAAAATTTTGGGCTACTTATTCATGATGTCTCTTGCTTATGTGTTTATTTCTAATCATAATATCAATTTATTTTCATGTGCATATGTCAATTTCTCATCCCTACTTGTTGATTTTGTTCTCATATTTTATTAAGATGTTTTTTATTCTAATAAATTATTAGCTATACGATAGTTTTTCCACTATTGATTTTTATTTTTTAGTTGTTACTTAACAATTCCCTATTCTGACAAAGAATCTCTCATTTTTTTTTAATTTAATTTAGCCATGTCTTAATTTCAAATTTCCTTAATATTCTTCTCAATAAATAAATTTAAAATTGTCTTCTCATTAAATATGATTCTAAGGTGTCTCAAGGGGCAACTCAATTGGTGATTAAAGTAATGTGAAATCTGTGAAAATTGAGTGATTTAAATTTCAAACCTCTAATTGTGGCCCCTTGGCCCCTTTTATAGAGATGTGGACAGGCCATAAACTCCATATTATGTGTCACACAGAGAAAAAAAAAAAAAAAAAAATTAAAACATGTTACATCATTGAAGAGAATCCAACAAATTGCAAATCTGAAATGCCACAAGAACGAGAATCATTGAAGAGATGTTTTACCATTTCTGACCGCCTTGGCAGTGACCCCCATTTCAAAAAATGACAACCAAGCATGGTAATCCCGCGAACTTGGGTCATTATCTGCTCGCATATGAAATGAAAAGTATACATATGACAGATTAAATCTTTCTTTCGAATAAATAAGCATATTTATTGTCAACATTAAATATTGAAATTTAACGTGAATACAAAGGTTTCAATGATTGAAGTACTTACATGTGAGGATTGCTCAAGCAAATCATCAATGTCTTCGATGGATTGTTGCCAAAGACGACGGGTCCCTAATCCCTGCGTAATATTTCTTGCCAGGTCACGAATGTGATCATGCATTCTTATACTAAGGCAATATATTTTTCAATCCATAATGTTGTCGTTCATGGCCATATATTTTTCAATCCATAATGTTATGGTTCATGTTTTTTAACGTAAAATTTTATTTTTGCTAAATGTTTTAACTTTAGTTCCCATAAATTTATAATCAGGGTTGATATTCAAATTAATAATTGTAAATAATCAGTAAAAACCAGTTATATAAATGATAGATAAAATATCACTATTATTTTTTACTAAATAGTTATTTAACCAAAAATTAAACTCTAAAAATATAATATTAACCTTATAAAATAAAAAACATTTATTTTTTTTAACATTTATTTTTTTTTAGTTTTAATTTTATTTTTTTAAATTGTGATTGATTAATTTAAATTTTTATTTTTTTAAATTGTGATTGATTAATTTAGGTTGCCTCTTATTTGGCAATGATGCCTATGTAGTATAGAAGAAGGTTGTCAGCGGATTCACAAGTATGTACCATCATCCCAAAAGTGGCAATAGCTTCATGAAAAAGCATGATGCGTCCTCTCTGATCGATTTGTCGTACTCATTCGAGGGAGCTGGATTGAAAAATATATGGCCATGAACGACAACATTATGATTTTGATAAGCATTTGCCACTGCGGGTCGTATTTAGTATATTAAAAGACTAACAATAATAAACTAACATTTACTTTATGAATTATTTGTACCTAACAATAATAAATATATGTGCTACCAATTATTTTTATAGGTGTATAGGTTAACAATAATAAATTAACATTTACTTTATGAATTATTTGTACCTAAAAATAATAAATATATGTGCTACCAATTTTCGTATAGGTGTAAAGGTTAATAGAAGATTTTGGGAAGATTTTTTGATTTTGATAAGCATGTGTGAGGTAGGTTGTATTTAACAAAAATATTAAAAAATTAATAATAATAAATCAACATTTATTTAATAAATTATTTTGTAATAACAATTATTTTTATATATGTAAAGTTTAATAAAAGATTTGGGAAGATTTTCTTGGCACAAATGTATATAAGGGTTGTCAAATTTTTCAATAATAAATCAGTAATGAAAAATATAATTATTACTTATTAAAAATCATATACATTATTGTGATTATTTTTTTAGATTAAAATAAAATTAATTACAATAAACATTATTGTAATTAATTTCCAACCAATTAAATTATAATTAATTTATAAATATCTTCTTTTATATAGAAAAATTAAAATCATTCATTAAATTAATTATAATGAAAATTTTAATAGTTTTATATTTTTACAAAAAAAGATATGTTGAAAATGGGAACTGGGTAATTTTCCAGCTCAGTGCATTATGCAGTTTTTGAGCTTAGTAAGGGATTATGCAAATTCTAGGCTCAGTGTTGAGTTTCCTTCCATGAATGCACAAATTCTGAGCTCAAAGCTAATTTCTAGTCTGATCTGCGCAATTCCAATCATCAAGGTTGACTGCCCTCAAGGATTGCACAATTTCTAGAGGGAAGCCCAGAACTGTTGTGTGACCAAGTCAGGAGGTTAGCTTGTACTTGGAAAGATCAGGTAAGTGTAAAAGTGAGAAAACACAAGAAAAAATGAAAAAGATAAGTCTCAGTCATATCACATGTACTTGAAAATAGTATAAGATAAGTTCTTGTGGATAGGGAGGAAGGCTCCAAAATCAAAGCATAGGAAAAATCTTGGGGGCTGGTTATAACCGCTACAACAAGTTCGTGATCTTGTATTCGTCAATGATGGCCTTCACAAGCCTTGAGGTAAGTTTCACCCCTTGATATGTAACAATTTCTCTAAGGACACCAAAACGCATAAATATTTCCTCAAATAAAAAATATACAACTTATCTTTTAATAGCATAAGAAAGTGTTTTAGCTTCTACCCACTTAGTTACGTAATCAATATAAACTAGAATATACCTTATCTTTTGTGATGCTAGAGTAACTGGTCCCACAAAGTTGAGGGCCCATTTTCAAATGGCTTAATACATACCTAGGGATGTAAAGGAATTTCATCATCTTGCACTAGATGACCCATCCGTTGATAATTGTCGCATCTACAAACATATTCCTTGGAATTCCGAAAGAGGGTAGGCCAATTGTAGCTCAAATGAAAGACCTTATAAGAAGCTCTTTTGTCAATGGAGTGGCCCCAACATGGTTCATTATGGGCATCCTTCAATGTCAAACACATCTTCTTATCACATGCATCTTTGGATAACCAAATTAGGGCTAGCGCAAAATAGTTCTCCCTGAACCCAGGAATAAGAGGCACTAGACATGATGATTTTCTACTTTTGTCTAAAGATGTGATGGTGTTTTTCCTGTGATCACATAATTAGTTATGTCTAGAACACATAGAGTTAGTAGAAACAACAAATATATGCTCATCAAGAAAGGTATCATCTACAAGGACTATTTGACCTGCATTATTCACTCAAGAAAGAAAATTGGCTACAAGGTTAGTTTTACCAAGCCTATCTAACACAATATTAATTCTTGTAACAACAACAATCGCCTACTTATTCATCCATTATTTATTGGTTTTTTCATCAAGTACATAATAGCATAATTATCTGTATCCACTAATATAGTCTTTAAACTTTTTAATGACATATATTAAAACTAAAAACTCCTTCTTTATTATTATGTAATTTAATTGAAGGGGTGTAATATTTTTACTAGCAAAATCAATGGCGTAGAAATATTGTCCTTCCTATTGTGCCAAAGTTGTGCCAACTTCCATCTCCAAGGAATCCATAGAAATGTGAAATGGAAGTGACCAATCATTTCCCCTCAAAATAGGTGTCTGAGTAAGTTTTTCTTAAGCTCCTCAAAAACATTTTGGCAATCATTATTCTATGAAAAGTAAGTATCTTTAGAAAGAAACTGAAATAAAGGAAAAACTATCCTGAAAAAATACTCAATAAATCTCCTATAATAGCTAACATGGCCTAAGAAACTTCTCACCTCCTTTTGTGATTTTTCCACTGGAAAATGCACAATAACCTCGACCTTAGCAAGATCAACTTGTAAAAGTACACTAAAAATAAGATGTCCAAGAATTATTCTTGCATTAAACATCATAGGACATTTAATATTACTTAAAGAAATATTAGCCTCATGACATATTGTTAATAATTATTCGAAATTCTCTAAGGCTTCATGAAAAGAGTTACCATAAATATAAAATCATCCACGCATATCTCAACACTCCCAAGATTAGATAAATAACTATAATCACTCACTGAAAGGTAGTAGGGTCATTACAAAAACCAAAGGGAAGCACCCTATAAGTGTATGTTCCCAAGGGGTGTGTAAAGGTAGTTTTGTCTTGACCTTTAGGTGCAATCTGTATTTGGTTGTATTTGTTGAAGTCATCAAGAAAGGAAAAGCACTTTTTACTAACCAAGGTGTCCAACACCAAATCTATAAATGGGAGGGTAAAGTAGTCCTTGAAGGTGGATTTGTTAAGCTCTTTATAGTTTATTCAAATACACCACCTACCATCCTTTTTCAGGACTACTACAAGAGGAAAGACCAATCGGCTATTGAATATGGGGTAGATGAATTTGGCATCAAGGAGATTCTAAATTTCATCAATAATATTCTTGAGCACAAGGTTCATTCACCTTTAGGGTTGTCAGATAGGTCAGGATCCCTCCTGAATATATACACGATGAGTAAATGTTTTAGGAGGAATGATTTTCATATCCTAATAACTCCAGGTGAAGGCACTAGTGTTGTTTTGCAGCATTTTGATCAGTTGATCTTGCTGATACTATTTGAGTTAAGATTTTATGTATAAGGATTTTTCTGGACTAATATCAGCAAAGACAAAATTTGATTTAGGGGTACCTATGGTTGTGCCTAAATTATGCAAAATGATGAAGTGTTAAAGCTACAATTATCTTGAAAATCAAAACTAAAAATATGATCAAATAAACCAGAATTATACAAGTAATCAATATTAACAAGAAAGTCATAGGTTTAACTATCTTCAATACATTCTGTAAATTGAAGGATTTTATTGATGATAGAAATGCACTAAGTATATTCATCACTATTACATTCTTCAAGCCATCTATTATTCTGATATTATTGAGTGGATCTGGTAGGGGGATATAAGGTTACCTTCTTTTTTGCCTCCCCACATGAAATAAGCATGTCATTAGAGTGACAACCAATATAAGCATTTGTTATGGAAAACCATGGTTGTCCTAGAATCAAGGGATTCCCTCCTATGGGATTCTTAGGTTGTAAAAATATGAAACATGTAGGGTATTCCAAAGAGTCTAGTCAAACAATCACATCATCCAACACACCCTCTGGTCTAATTTTAGATATGTTTGCAAGATTTAAAACAATGGGCATAGGGCGGAAGTGAAACAACCATAGTTGGTCCATAGTCTGTCTGGTCATAACATTGGTCATGGCTCCATGATCAATTAGAACATTAGGGACAAGAATACCATTAAAATGGACAAAAAAACTAGATTACTAGTGTTTGCATATTTTGTTACTAAGGCTCATCCTGACATCAAGTCAGTTGTCTTAGAAATGAATTGAATAGTTTGTGGTTTTACTCTCTTCCTCCATGGTTTCTTTATACAAAGTTTCGTAATTTTTTTGGGGTAAATAAGAATTTCCTTTATGGCCTATAACAAGGGAAATTTAATACAGATATTCCTAAGCTCAGAAACCAGGTCATATTTAAAGCACGGGTCAGATTACTCCACATTTACTCAGGATAGGGAGGCGAACTAGAATATAGTAAGGGCTTTGAATTTTGGGAAGTTGGTTTTATTGTAGCATCATTGTGTGTGTGGTGAGGAGTTTTTTATTTAATTTTCTTCTCAATTATGACAAGGGGATTTAAATTTGTTTTTTCAAAACCCTTCCCAATCTTAGTTGGATGTCTCACGCCTAAACGGGTGTGATATGACATGTAAGAAATGGTGCTAGCTCAACATTAAAAATATGTTGAGTTACTTATTATTAGGGTTGGGTACTAGTTGGGAAGGAAACTATGTAGGTCTCAGATGCTAAGAAGGTGGTAATTGAGGTGGTGAGGGTTGCATTTGTTGAAGCAAAGCAATAGGTTGGGGTGGCTGAGTTTATGGATACAATGGGTATGGCATGGGGCATTATCACTATGGTGGCATATGGTAGGGAAACGTTGGCATATTTCCATAATGAGGGCCTCACCGACCTTATTTCCAAAGGTGACTTTTGCCATGTTGTTAAGGATATCCCTGCCAAGGCATAGAGTAATTACAATACTGAAACTAATTCAGTTGACCAAGAAAATTAGAAGAATGTGGGGTAGGATCAGATTGTATACCTCGCGGGGGCTTCATTCAATGAACCTTTGACATATCGCGTGCGTTCATGGCATACTAAACAATACCCCTAATTTGACTACATATTGGAAATACCTCTAAAAATCACATTATTTAACCCCCTACCAATATGAACCCAATACACCTCCCCAATTTAAAAAACCCCTACTTTCAGTGGATATTGTATGTATCCATTTTTTCATTGACATTTTTTATACTCCTTTATATTTTTACATTAACTTTGAGCTCCATTTTTTATACATGCCAATACAAAAACCCTTTACCCACTATATATCCCCCAATATATTAAGTCAAATTTTCCTCAATATATATTCCCCAATATGAACCCACGTGGTATGCTATTTCTCCGCTAGTGAAGCCCCCATGGTATACCTGAGCTTCCAAGCTGCCAAGGCTTCATTTCTCCTATTTCATGCAGTTTCTTTGGCGCTTGACTTCCTCCTTGGTTGATTTCTTTCAAGCTAGGTAATGATGGGAAATCATGTGATTCTCTACATAAATGACACATAAATTAGTGACATCTACAAGACACTATCGTAAGCATCAGTTTTTGTCTACATCTAGGACATAAAATAGAAAGTGCTTCTCTCTCTTCCTCTTGATTCTTTTCAACTTGCAAAAAAACTAGTTGTAAATTCAAATTTTCAAAAAAGTCACTTTTAAAGCTTTGCAGTAAATGTCCTAGTTTGTTTCTAGTAACGCCACCATCCATAGGTCTGTAATTCTTAGGGATAATATCCATAAATCCTTTCCCAGACCTTGCTTGACCATGAGAGTACTTCCTACACAAATCACAAATCTCCATGTCCTAATAGATCTCCATGTCTTCATACATTTACCACATTAATAGATTCATCCAAAAGACCTCTTAAAAAGATAGTTCTAATAGTCTCAAGATCTGTTTTATGTCGCTTGGATTGTTGAATATTGTACAAAAACATTTCGATATAATCCTCAAGACACTCATCTTATCTTTGTGTCATTTTAAAAATTTCTTCCCTAAAGTCATGGGCTTTGCAATCCTCTTAGTATTTTTACAGGAATACTCTTTGCATCTCCTCCCATGTTTGGATAGTATTCCCTTCCAACCCCATGAAACACCATAAAATTTCATCCCTAAGGGTGGTAGGGAATGATTTAAGCTTCTAGGCATCATATGAATAATCATAACTCTTTCATAAAATATCAAAGTAAAAAATATTTGCAACAGGGTCCTCATGAGTCATGCCATAAAAGTGTGTTAGAATAGATGGGGGAATGTTCTTCATTTGCACTATGGGAGCAGGATCCACCCTAAGGAACCAAAAAGTGATTTCCTCCTCTGCATTATTTTCTCCCTAAACTTCACCATTTTTTTTATGAACCAGCTCAAGAAAAGATAGAAAACATAGATCAACGCCTTAGAATTCAGCCTCTTCGAGGGGGCAACCTCCTTTACGTTACATAAATGAACAATTCTTGGATGATACAAATGAAAAGACCTCCTTTCTATATATAGGAGTCTAAGGGGTCATAACATAATCAGAGGCTACATAAAAATAATAATGTAAGGGCACAATAATAACAATAGTGGGCTTCTATGGGGCACAATAGTAACAATATGGGCACAATAGGGCACAACAATATTAATAAGGGGTACAACTACAATAGTAATGGGGTAATCACTAGTATTATGGGGACCCAACATGCCCCTATCCTTCCAAAAAAGTGTTTTCCTCAACGCTTGAGTAGTTCTGGATGCTTCTGTATAAAATTCTCATCCTCCCATGTGGAATCTTCAGCAGATAAGTTTCTTCCACTTGATAAGATACTCTGAAATTGATCAATTTCGTAGCTGTCGAGTTCTTATTTCTGGGACTGCTTCTGGTTCCAATATAATTTTTCCTTCCTCGTCAAGTTCTGGCAATATTGTTTGAACTGGTAGCTTATTGCCTATAACCTTCTTTAAACATGAAACATGGAAAACTGGGTGCAATTGAGAAGCTGCAGGAAGCTCTAATTTGTATGCCATAGTACCAATCTTTTGCAATACTTGTACGGACCATAATACTTTGGTGATAATTTATTATCCTTCTTAGCTTGCTTGAGGGACATTTGCTTATATGGTTGTAGCCTTAAGAATACCCAATCACCTACATCAAAACTTCTTTCACTGCGATGTTGATCTGCCTGTTGTTTCATTCCATTCTGTGCCAACACGAGGTTATCCTTTAAGAGTTGGAGGACTTGTTGTTGATGTTCGATGTGATGTTCCACTGCCTGAACCTTAGAATTTTCTCTTAAATATGATGTGATGGATGGTGGATGATA